>CM060097.1:8511234-8638734 GCA_030522485.1 Stenchaetothrips biformis | reverse complement strand
CTCGCGACTTTACAGAAAGTCGTTCCCTCGTTTTCGCGTCGAGGAAAGATGAGAGTTTGTCATTGCGTTTTCATTGCGCCACATTTTCGAGAAACTTTTTAACAGTTTTCCCTTGCTTTTGCTGCACGACGCCGCGCGCACTTCTTGAGCGGAAAACCGCAGGGAGCGCGAGGAAAGGCGTTAAAATCTCGTTGTGGGCTGGAGACGTGCCGCCGCCACGCCCCGCCACCGCGAACGATCCGCACCGCTGCTTCGAAATCAGAGCGATAAAAAAGAAGAAAAGACGCACTTCCTGGTGAGCGCGGGCTGCAGCCATGCCTTACGGTGGGCCAGGGGGTAATGGCACCCCGCTTGTAAAAATGGCTTATAATTCCAGCCCAACCCCGTTCTCGCTGCCTCGCAGGTGGCTAAACTGCAGTTGATCTCGTTGCCACTGCTCGGCCTTTTGCGACCACTCTCACCCAATTTCCGTTCCATTTTCTTTTTTTTTTGTTTTTTTTCTTGTTTTTTTCTCTCACTGTACCCAAAAGCAGTAAAATGTGACAAGTATAAAAGGAGATTGTACTCTTCTCGCCAACATGGCAGTGTTCCAGGGACGCGGAGGCGAACGTGTGAACATTGAGAAAGGCGGCGCCGATCGGAGCGCAGGCCTCATAGGCCAGCCTAGGCTACCGTGCCGTGTGTGCGCGATGCGCGGCCCCGATGCACTCTTCTTTCTTTTTTTGCCGCTCCCGACCACTCGCATGGTAATATTTTCACCGCCGCCTTTCTAGGTTAGAGCGTCTTTCTTTTCAAGACTTCGTGACGGAGCGCTCTTTAAATCACGGATGAGGTCATCCCCCGTGAGTTACGCAGTGCCCTTCACAAAAAGGAAGAGACAGTTTTTTTTGTTGTGTTTTTTTTTCGTGCATCCGCTGGCGCAGCTAGCGTAGCTCTGCGATGGAATGGATGTTGTCGGGGCCACCGCGTCCTGCGGTCCGCGTTGGACACACAAAGCCAGGCGGTGAGGCAAGCCGAAATTTAGTTTGTGGGAGGATGTTGCCATGTTATTTGTCCAAGTACTTTGTTGTTGTTGTTGTTGTTGTTGTTGTTGTTAGGGTGCTTAGCGTATTCCTATACAAAAGTGCGAGACCGATATCAAAAGCCCGCGCAAAATGAACCATAGGCCGCGAGATGCGGGATATTGCACCATTGGGCGATCGCTGCGGCCAGCAAAGCCATCGGGGTTATCACGGATCATCCAAACGCGGCGCGGGTCGCATGATGCCGAGCAATTTGGTCCTGCCTGAAGCAACGGCGTGTCCTTTATTGACGGCCGAAAAGAAGTCCCGGGTCCCTACAATGGGCCCGGTGGAGGCGGTCAAAACGCGTCTAGAGTTTTGGTCGCTTGCGCGGGTCTTCTGGCCCACTGTGGTCCCGCAAAGGTCAGACTCCTGTACAGTTGATATAAAGTTGTGCGGAGGGCAACTCTTACCTCTGCAGACGTTTGATGTCCCTTGAGACTACCCCCCCTGAATGTGCTTTTTTAGCGCTCCGTGCTCGGGGAACAGCATCATCAAAACCGTGCAAAGAATTTTCCAGATTGTGTGTTGCGAAGCAAGCCGATGGACTGCATTGTGCAACAGTGGGGCGTAAACGCCGGGGCCGCACTGGTGTTTACTTTGACAAAGACCCACAGTTATCGTGTATATGACCCTTATATAAAGCAAGGATCTAGAATAAGCCCTTTTTCTGGGTGTGCCTTAAGACTTTTCTAGGCGCTTGTGCACACAAGTTGATGATGATTTGACCTCCTGCGGCGTTGCCAACAGCAAGCACTGCCCCCAAAACAACAGAGCACTGAATTAAATAAGGGGATGGACACCACAATAATAATAACAACCGAAAAGGTCACAGTTCGCCGCAGAGGCTGGTATGGCTGGGAGCGACGCGGGTCTTTTTACCGTGCTTTTTATGGCGCGCTCGTATTCAAAAGTGTTAGCCGGACGAGCTTGAAGCGACCGGAGCGCCGGAGCGGCTCCGAGCCGCAACGTGTGCAGAGTGGACCTGATAGCTATCTCCGGCCGCTAGAGGCACTGGACGTCGGCCGCGATGGCGGCGGCCTCAAATTTACGCGCATTCTTCTTGACAACTGTGGCCGTGCCGTGCGGTATCGGGTCACCGCGGGTCCACCAGGCCCACTGGGCCCAACACGAGGTGACCCCGCCTGAACCTCAATGGACGCGCGGCGTGGGGGCATCATAGCGCTGCCGTCCTGCCGGCCGGCCGCCGGCGGTCAGGAAAGTAAAACAAATAATTAACTGCCGACGGCGCCACTGCATATCTGTTGGTGCTCTTGCTACTTTGAATGTTGCTGCTTCTGTGGGCAGTGATGACAGAGGTGATTCATGAAAATGACTCGGGCAGAGAGGAAGGCCGCACTATTAAAATCCAAAACAACTCCGAACTTTTCTCCTCATAAAAGTTGTTTTACTAAGAAGAAAAAAATCTGCATGATTGAATTTTTTCGTTGTGGAATAAAGTATTCCTGACTCAAATTGTTTTGTCGCTCCAAGTAGCTAGTTCAAATTTGATTGGAGCGCGTTCTTAACGGTAAATAACCATCAAGAGAGAAAATAAAAAACATCATAATTCCATACGATATTTTTATGCGTGTCCAGCGAATTACCTTGCTTTGTCCGGAGCCACAGTGGGACTGCAGTGAGGCTGCGATGAGTTACTGCGGGTCGCGAGTCGGGCTCCATTAATTGGCACCGGACACTGACTGATAAGGCGCTGGATAAGGAGCAGCAGATGAGCGCAACAACATTTTTCTTTAAATTCGTCGTCGTTTTGTGCAAGCTGACCCCACGCTGCGGCGAGCGAGCAAACTGATGCTGCATCGGAGGAAACGCAGGAGGTGAGAGGGGGGAGGGTGGTGCATGACCTCACCGTCGGCAGCACCTGCGCGTTGCCCGCAGGTTCGGAA
Source organism: Stenchaetothrips biformis (assembly GCA_030522485.1). Classification (NCBI taxonomy): domain Eukaryota; kingdom Metazoa; phylum Arthropoda; class Insecta; order Thysanoptera; family Thripidae; genus Stenchaetothrips; species Stenchaetothrips biformis. The sequence continues at coordinate 8,635,766 of CM060097.1, read as the reverse complement.
ATTCACCAAGTATTTTCTTTGTGACCCCCACCAATGATGGGATTCCTCGTTCAGAGAGCAAGCCATTTGGTGGAGTCACACGTTCGGTTCGGGTCCCATGTCGCGACTCTAGAGCTCAAAACTCGTCCGGGAGTTCGACTGCCTCCCTCCACCGGTCCTCTGGCCCACTGTGTGAGCTTCTTTAACTCTGACAAGTGAACACGCGCGTTAAACTCTCCTGGAAGCGGGCAAGTCTTTCTTTGGCGGCGTGCCGGCGTGGCCGTGACCCTCCCTGCCGGTGTTGGCGGCGCGGCTCGGCCCGCGGCCTGTGCGTCGCGGAGCGCTAAAGTGCTGAAGGGAGCCGGCCGGCGTTCCGCGTCGTTAAAACATGCGCCGAAAACAAGCAGAGTGCTGTCCCGCCGGGCGTCCCGTTGCAGCCAGGGCTCGCTCTGTCTCTCTCGCACTCACGGGGCGGCCCGCTGGGAGACGGAGCGACGAGAACGACCGCTCTCAGTCTGCTGGACGCGTTCCCCGTCCGCCCCGCACGCCGGCGACCGCACAACGACCGCCTTTGACCGCCTTTGACGCCCTCCTGAGTGTGCTCCTGCCTGCCGTTGGCGTTGCCTGTGGCGAGGCGGTCAGAATCCCGGACGCGTTTTGAGCTCCAGAGTCGCTAAATGGGACTCGAACCGAATGTGCGACCCCACCACTGGATTGCTCTCCGAACGAGGAAGCCATTGGTGGGGTCGCACGTTCGGTTCGAGTCCTGTTAAGCGACTCTGGGGGTCAAAACGCGTTAAGAGTTTGGGCGACCTGCACCCGTCTTCTGGCCCACAGTGCGTTACCCATGGCGTTGCCCGGCGTTAGCGTTTTCCTGGCGTCGCCACAACAATGCAGGCAAGTTCGTAAAGCGCTTTATTTGTTTATTGGGGCGGCGGGTTGACCGACCGGCCGGCCGAGCCGCGGGGTCGTAACCCTTCGCGGCCGCGGCCACGGCGAGACCGACGCCTTCCGAAGCGTCGTTATTGGCTCGGTCGCGCCGGCAGGGCGTCCCGTGGGGGCGCGAGGGAGACGGAGCGTGACCCGGCGTCGGCAGGCAGCGGCTTGCACACAGCAGCCGACTTCGCTTTCAAGCCCGGTCGAGAGAAAATGGGAAATTCCACCCGCAAAAGAGTGGTGAGGTATGTCCCGCAACAAGCGTCGCGTTTTCAGGTCACCTCCCTTGACTATCCACGAGAGTAGGCCGCGGCGCGCGAGCGCATCAAAACTGCTTGATTGTGCTGTTTCACAGCAAAAGCTAATCTCCGCTAAAAGCCGTGCAGCCGGCACTCGCTGCCCCCTCCATGGCAGTGCCTCACTTTAACCCTGCTCGTAAAAGCCTCGCGCGTTGGTGGCGGCGTCCGAGTGCGAGAAACGCGAGAGAAGGACGCGGCCAGGCGGAGGTTCTCAATAATATCTGTGGGCTCGGACAATGGGTTGCATCCGAGGGTCGACTTCGGTGCCACAGCTCAGTAACCTCCACGGCCTCGCCCCCCCCCCCTTTTCCCTTGCCTCTACGCCCTTCCCCCCGGGCGACCTTGAGACGGACCGCATGGACACAGGTAGGCCAGGGGCCCTGCGGCCTTCATTGGCTTTTTATGACGTCATACCCATTCCCACAGCCAGTCGGAGCGGGTTCAAATCCGAGCTTCGTCCAGTTGCACCACCATAACGTGGAGAATCTCCACCATAAGGCTTCTAGAGTGCATCCTCAAGGTACTGCGTGCACTCGGCACACTTTGCCCCGTGATATTCCTCAGTGCTCCCTCAGCCTTTCCGTTTGCTGTAAACCGGTTCGGTGGAAATCAATTGACCCGTCTCGATCGGAATGAACAGTCCGGTTCATTGGCTCGGATAGGAACAAGCAAGCGCCATGCTATCAGGCGAGTTGCAGAAGTCTGATTCTGAAACCACCGGCGCGCCTCCCCGCTCTGTCCCTCTCGCACTCACGGGGCGTGCCGTGGGGGTGCGAGAGAGACAAGGCACGGCCTGCTGCGCCGACGTGTTTGCTGCTGCTGCTCCAGTTATCCGAGATGATATCCCGACGGCCGCTCGTTCTGACTGCAGACTGAGGGTCGTTTTCGTCCCTCTGTCTCTCTCGCACCCCAACGGGGCGCCCCGTAAGTGCGAGAGAGACGGAGCGATGCGTCTGCTGCATGCTCTCCTCGGCACTGTGAGGAATCGCCGCCTAACAAACTAGGCCCGTAAATTACGAGCCTCCGAGCGAATTTAATTGGCGTGTTGAGTGTCGAGAGGGAGACTTTGTTTTGATTGCGCGAGCGCAGCGGCGCGGTGATGACCAGGACATGGGCTCGATAAGATCAATAACGCATCATAAGACGGGGCAACACGGCAGTGATTGCCGATCGGATGTCGCCATCGAGGTTGCTGACATCTCACTGTGTTCCACGGGCCAAGGCTCGGCCCCGCGCTGCAGCGGGTTCGGCACTATTCTGATATCCCGGCGAGATTGGCGCCTTTTGTTTTCCAGAAAGCTAACATATTCTGTGGGCTGGTTTTCTACATGTCGGGCCTCAGCAGGAGGGGGAGGAGTTTTATTGGAGGCGTCCGCTGAAGGAGACGCGGTTAAGGTGTCCCCTTGGTTTTTCAAGGGAATGACCCGAAATTTGCATGCCGTTATCGAAAGATACGCTGCCCACCAAGGGGTAACCAACTCGAAATAATCAGTGTACGTCCTGTTGGTAATCACTGAAATAATCACCATAATCACAATATTCAACATAATATCTCATAATCGCAATAATCCTAGATAATCGAAATATTCAAAAATAATCCTTATAATCAGGCATGGGCAGGAAAGTAAAGTAAAGTACCGCGGTACCAGCACCGCGGTACTTTTTTGGGTAAAGTACCGGCACCGCAGTGCTGATGACGCGAAAGGGACCGGTAAAGTACCGCGGTACCGATTTGCGAGTAAAGTAACGAAAAGTACCGTCGGTCCTGTCAGCGGGCGCGCGGCCGCGCACTATTACGGATTGAGCGACACGACTATATTACGCAAGTGCATGCCCCGTCGGGTACCACGGACTCCATGCGCTGCAAACCGCTGTACAGCGGCGCATCCAACAGAAGAACTTGGAGGAAAAAAAAAGAAGAAAAAATGGGGGCCCTTCTCCCACCTCCCCACACAGTAGGGAGGACCGCCTGCAACTTCGGTGGATCGGGGGAACCGGTGCATTCCAGACGGCGACCCCAGGGGTTCTCATCTGATGTGGGCCGGGTGAAGGGCGGGGGTTGAGAGCCTTTGGTTTTCGCGGGGTGGTCAGTGGTACCCACAGTGGTACCCCCGCTGTCCGGCGCTCTCTACCGAACATGCAGTGTGAAGGGCCAGCTTCAAAGGACTTATCAACTCCAAACCGACGAATCAGAATGGACCCACTCGCGACCAATTGCGAGTGGCTGGAACGACCGGGGATCGAACCAGTGCCGAGGCCAATCCGCCGAAGCGGACTGCTTTTTAGACACCCAAGCATAGTGGACGACAAATGATCCAGACCACTACGCTATCACGACTGCACGTCTGCCGAGTGTCGGACGACGGGTTTGAGTCGTATTGGGATGAGGGAGGCAGTCGTAAAATGTATTGAAATGTTGGGATTCGATCCCCGGACCTTACTGTTCAAGTCCGACGCCTTAGCGATCTCAGCCACCACGGCTCATGGTAGATGCGGCGTCAGCCGGGCTCTAGACGCGGCAGGGATGGAGCCGCAGTGAGCGGGTCATTCGAAAAATGTTGAGAAAAAGTGGGGCTCGATCCGTCTACCCCGGTACCAGGAACCGACGCCTATACCACCTCGACCACCACGACTCATGATTGGGGACGGGTAATGTCAACGCCTTTGAACCGCACTTTGAGTGCGGTCCGCACTACCGCACTCCGAGTGCGGCTCAAAAGACATGACATCACTTGGCTCACCAATAATCACCATAATCAAATAATAATTCACCAATAATCATCATAATCATCATAATCACCAATAATCATCATAATCACCTATAATCAACATATGTTGATTATAATCATTTATAATTACTTATAATCAATGATAATCAATATAATCAGGAGTAATCACACATAATCAATATATTCTCTATAATATGAGTAATCTAGTAATCAGTGTACACGAAAATCTCGAGTTGGTTACCCCTTGCTGCCCACGCTGTTCCTGTTTTCGCACTTGGTATTTCTTTTCAATTCGCACTTGGTATTTTTTTTCTATGCGCACTTGGTATTTTTTTCTACTTTGCACTCGGTATTTTTTTTTCAATTCGCACTTGGTAATTTTTTTCCAATTCGCACCCAGTATTTTTTTTTTCTAATCGCACTTGGTATTTTTTTTCCAATTCGCACTTGGTTTGGTATTTTTGTTTTCAATTCGCACTTGGTATGTATTTCTTTACCCCTGCAGGTAAAGCCCCCTCAGGCCGTGTCTGGATCCGCCCCTAGTTTCATTCCCCCGTCCTGGATCTGCGCCTGTGACAAGCCCAAGCCCCGAGGTGGGGGCGCCTCGTTCGGAAGGCATCGGTGCGATGAACCGACGCCAACAGCCGCAGCGCCGCGACGCCGCGCCGCCAGCCAGCGCCCTTGCCCCCCCCCCCCTGGGAGGGGGAGGGGGGGGGGTTCACCGACGACGCCGTCCTCGAGCCAGGCCCTGGCCAGGCCGGACGAAGAGGGCGACTTGACTTCCAAACACAGAAGTAATCCTTGCGGCACACGATGACCTTTTGTCGCGTCCGCCACCGCAAACCTTCGCTGCACCCCGTCTGAGCGGCGGCGGCGGCGGTTCATTCCGAGAGTGGGTTTCGTCGCTCTGTCTCTCTCTGGACGCCCCCGGTGAGTGCGAGAGAGACAGAGCGACACCGGCTGCGCGTGCTCCGCGACGTCCACGGCGTCGTCCGCGACACACCCGCTCCGATTTGGACGGCAGGCCGTTGGCGTCGCCGCGCTCCGGGACCGCCAAGGACAACTGGCAGGACAGGGCGTGGTGAAGCAAGACGCGGTGGTCCTGCGGTTGGTCGGTGCGTGCCCGGTGCCCGGCGCACAGTGGACCAGACGACCGGTGGAGGCGGTCAAAATGGAACTCGAACCGATCGTGTGACCCCACCAATGCATTGCTCTCCGAACGAGGAATCCATTGGTGGGGTCACGCGTTCGGTTCGAGTCCCGTTTAGCGACTCTGGAGCTCAAAACGCGTCTAGAGTTTGGGCCGCCTGCGCCGGTCTTCTGGCCCACCATGCGGCGCCCGGGCTGGAGCCGGGAGCCCCTCGGGCTGAACTTTGGAACGGGCTGAACGAACGAACGGACGGACGGACGGGCCAGAGGCCGGCAACTGCCGCCTGATGATTCCGAGAGATCGTCTTGTCGCTCTGTCTCTGTCGCACTCATGATGCGTCGGTGGGGGAGCGAGAGAGACAGAGCGACGAAGCGATCCTTCAGCCGGCCGCGCCGCCCAGTGGACGGCAGATCACGCAGGCCGGGACGGCCCTTCGGAATGTTCGACACTTTGGGCTGCAGGGCTCTCACCGGGCAGTGCGCACAAATTTCAGGAATGTTTTACTCGCGTGTTATAGTCAGGGCATCCTAATATCAGGGTCCTGTACGAGGCGAGGAGCGAAAAGCACCTTGAAAAAAGATCGTGTGGCTTGGACTAAGAAATTATTCTGGCAATAGGCGAATTTACCAGAAAAATTTAAGTGAATTAAGTATATTATTATTATTCTGGTTCGAGAAACATTTTTGGGTGCACCTGACTAGCTACGCCAATCTACCCTGAGTTAAACTTTAAGATTGAGCACGGCTAGCTCCGGCCGTTCCCTCCATTTGGCACCAATCGCGTTCAAATTAACCGGACCTGGGCTTCATTATCATCCGCGACGGTATACAGCATTTGAGCTTTGTGCATTCTTGGCGCACGCAAACAGGCTCCTCGCATGCCAGCTAACTACTTCCAAGGATCCCCCAATCGGCCAGGCCAGGTGGCTCGTTTTCTCGTTTTCTTGGCAAAATCCGCGAAATAATAATGATTGGATTCTATTAGCCTCCAGTTTCCACGGTAATAAGCGGCGAGCCACTCCCACCTGGCTCTCCCCATTGACGCGCAACGACAACAATGGTGCGTGGGCGGCGCTGTGCAGGGACCGCTCCAAGGCTGAGGCCGCTTATCTCCTTGTCCACAGCACAGTGGGCTAGAGGACCGGACGCGTTTTGAGCTCCAGAGTTGCTGGAGATGACCCTGACCGCACTTATGACCCCATCAGTAGATTGCTCTTCGAACGAGGAATCCATTGGTGGGGTCGGTTTGAGTCCCATTTAGCGACGCTGGAGCTCAAAACGCGTCTACAGTTTTGGTCACCTGCGCCGGTCTTCTGGCCCACCGTGGGCCGGGGCGCCGCCGATAACATCTAGAAAAGTGCAGTCGTTGTCATCAGCGTGTTGTGTCTCTTGGGGATTGTCCCTGTCAGCTCCTTTGAGAAATGCTCGCCAGCCGCTGCACTGTACAGACTCACTCCGAGAGGCGTTCTCGTCGCTCTGTCTCTCTCGCACCAACACGGGACGCCCCATGAGTGCGAGAGAGACAGAGCGATAGTCTGCTGGACCTCAAGGACTACCGGCGCTGCATGGCGTTGATGCACCCAAGGATGCTGCCTCGGCTCAACCTCTACCTGATGATGCTGCTCAGCGCACCTGCGTCCTGGCCAGTGTGTGAAGTGAAGCTGCCTGTACCGAGCCGAGTCGAGCACAGCCGGGGCGCGCGCGGAGCCCCGGCGGCGGAGCCGAGCCGGGGCCGGATCGAGGCAGCGGGGGGATCTCCTTGCTTGGCGTGGCGCGCGCTTGAGTTTCGGCCCCCCGCCGCCGCGGCGGAGCGCTAGCGTCGCGCGGCTCGCCACGGCCCCCCTGCGCTCTCCCCGCTCTCCCCTCCCCCTCCCCCTAGCCCCGCTCGCCGCTCACCGCTCGCCCGCGCCCCGCGCCCGGCCTGCTCGTCGCCCGCCAGTTAGTATGCGTGAGCGCGTCGCCGACGCGAGACCTGTGCCGCCCGCGCCGCGCCGAGCCCACGCCAGTGTGCCCCGTCGCTGCCTGCATCTTGGATACTGCCGCTGGGACGTCTTGTGGGAGTGGATGTGCGCGCCGACCGGCTGTGTTTCAGTGTAGTGTGCGTGAGTGAGTGTGTGTGTGTGTGTGTGTGAAGTGGGTTGGATAGCCTGCGGACAGCGAGCAGCGGCCCCACACGCAGCGGACATTGGATTACTCTTCGCCGTCGCAGCGTCAAAGGTGAGCGAAGCCCTGCAGGCTGAAGTTTGGAACAGTGGCGCTCGTTTGTCTCGCGCTCACGGGGCGCAGCCTGCGGGTGCGAGAGAGACGGAGGGAAGGAGTCTACTTCCGCGGCGGGTACCGCGGGGCGCTGGATGCGTTCCACTCCGCTTCACGTCGCGTCCCTGCGCGTTTTCCGACCGCCCCCGCCCCCCACCCCCCACCCCACCCCCGCCCACTCCAAAAAGTGGAGTTTCTCACGCGCGGGCCGCACAGTGGGCCGAGAGATGCGGCCGCGCTGCCCTGGCTGCCCAGGTGTGCTTCCTCCTTGCCTCGCCGCCCCGCCGCGGCACCCGCCGCCCGATTCCGAAGGATCGCTCCGTCGCACAGTGGGTCAGAAGACCCTTGAGGCGGCCTAAAATTCTACACGCGTTTTGAGCGCCAGAGTCGCTAAATGGGACTCGAATCGAACGTGTGACCCCACTAATGGATTGCTCTCTGAACGGGGAATTCATTGTTGGGGTCACTCGTTCGATTCGAGTCCCATTAAGCGACCGTGGAGCTTAAAACGCGTCTAGAATTTTGGCCGCCTCAACGGTCTTCTGACCCACCGTGCGTCGCCGTGTCCGTCTCGCAGCCGCACGCCCCGCGAGTGCGAGAGAGACAGCGGCGCATCGATGGGGAACCTCCCCAGCGGGCACGGCGAGCCGGACGGACGGACGGACGGCCGCCGCGTCACCTCGCATTATTTCGGTTTCCACTCCACTGGAATCGGAATGCTGTTGGTTGCGATAGCGAGCCGCCCGCGGCCGGTGGGCCGGCGGTGACCTTGTTCCAAGGCCGGCCACGGTTTTAAATGGACAATTCAGAAAAAGCGGCAACAATCGCGGGGGGAAGCTAACCCGGCGGCGCGCTGCAGCAGGGGAAGGCAAGGGGATCCCCGACATCCACAAGGCGGTCCACGGCAAAAAAACGCAGCGGCGCACAGTGGGTCAGAAGACCGTTGGGGCGGCCAAAATTCTACACGCGTTTTGAGCTCCAGCGTCGCTAAGTGGAACTCAAACCGAACGCGTGACCCCACCGATGGATTGCTCTCCGAACGAGGACTCCATTGGCGAGGTCAGACGTTCGATTCGAGTCCCATTGAGCGACTCTGGAGCTCAAAACGCGTCAAGAATTGTGTCCGCCTCGACGGTCGTCTGGCCCACTGTGCGGCGGCTGCCGGCGCTTTCCGCGAAGCGGAGCGACGACACCGATCCGTCGTCATAGAGAGAGAGAGAGAGAGAGAGAGAGAGAGAGAGAGAGAGAGAGAGAGAGAGAGCGATGCTTCGTTCGGAACGGCTCGGCAGGCTGCGACAGGCGAGGAGTGGAAGATGGGGCTCGAATAGACTGGCAAGTCACGCACCGCGCTTTCGCGTCTTCGTGGAGTAGGTGCTTCTGCTGTGCCCTGCAGTGTACGGCCCGTACAGTGTCATGTCTCGAGAGGCCGGCTCCAGCCGCTCCAAGTGGCTGACTCAACGGTGTATCTCCCCCGCGAGCGACGCCGCACAGTGGGCCAGAAGACCGTTGGCCGCGGCCAAAAATCTAGACGCATTTTGAGCTTCTAAGTCGATAAATGGGACTCGAACCGATCGTGTGACCCCATCAACGGATATAGCTCTCCGAACTTGAGGTGTGTTCCTCCAAGCGCGCCTCCGAGTCATTCCTAACCTAACCTAACATCCATGTCGTCTGGAAGGAGTCGTTGGGCCTCTTGGCAGCAGACTGATTCCGAGAGTCGTTTTCGTCGCTCTATGTCTCTCTCTCTCTCTCGCACTCATGGGGCGCCCCTGCGGGTGCGAGAGTGACAGAGCGACGTAACGACTCTTGGAATGAGTCTGCGGCAGTGGCAGCCTGGCAGCTGGCACATGGCCTGGGCGTCGCCGTCCAGAAGGCCGTGGCGGGCGGAGGGGCTGAGCTTGACCCCCGTGGCAGAGAGAGACACAGACAGACAGACTCTGCCGGCCGGCGACCGCAGCGCGAGCTGGACGGACGGTGTCAGAGACCACTCTGGAGAATGGCAAGTTTTGGACCAGATGGGGTTGACATGGTTTCACAGTGTGTGTGTGTGTGTGTGTTTCACACGTCCGCTGCTGGTACATACACTGTGCGTGCGCGTGCAGAGTTGAGGCTGTGCGTGCGATAGCCATCTGCGGAGTGAAGGGCCGAAGGGGAAGAGAGATAACATCTGGCTACCTGCGGGGCGGGGCGGGGCGGGTTGGGGTGGGGCGGCGTTGTGGCCCAGACAGGTGTAGTGTACATGCATGCGACTGGTTTGGGACCAGATTTGAAGCGACGACCCCATAAGGCGGCGCCACTGCAAGTGTGGCACGTCCTTGCGTCTGTCTGTCTGTCTGTCTCGTCGTTGTCAGTCGGCGTGCGTCACTTTCCCCGGCGGGGAGGCGCCGCTGACTTGCTGCAGGTTCAAGCCTCGCCGCCGGCGGGTTTTTAAAGCCTCTGGTTACCCTATTTTGCTTTACTACGCACACTGTCAGAACCTTGAGGGAATGTTTTGGCTGAATTTGGGAGTCCGCGTCCCGTTTACAAACAATTTTGTCTGCCACTGTAGCTTGCAGTCCGCGATTGACGCGTGGAAACGATAGGAATCTAAAACGGCAGGTTCGGCTGGAATTCGCGGCGCAGGCCGCGGCGGTCGGTTGAATTTTTGGGGTGAGGCAACAGCCCATTTCACCCAGCCACTGCGGGTGTGGAACCGACGATTCGGACACGATATATTTTTTTTTGTGTGTGAGTGTTTTGAAATGGATACACCGCAGACGATCAGCAAGCGAATTGGCTGCGGCGTCGCGGGTCTTTTGCCACGCCGCTGGCAGACTGACTCCGCGAGTCGTTTTCGTCGCTCTGTCTCTCTCGCTCTCGTGGGGCGTCCCGTACGGGTGCGAGAGAGACAGAGCGACGAAAACGACGCTCGGAATGAGCCTGCCGGCCCGGTAGCGGTGGCGGCGGATGCGGCCGGCGGCTGATCCGTTAGCTCGGTACTAGGTTGGTAGCGCTGGGACGCGCCGCGCCGCTCGCCCCGCGACAACGGGTGCGAGCGAGACGGGTAGCGCGACGGGCCCCGCGACGACAACGGGTGCGAGAGAGACAGACGGAGACGGGCTCCGCGAAGCAGCAGCGCCGCCACATTCTTTGCCGGTTTCGAATCGTGCGCGCGCGAGCCATCGCCGCGCGGTGGAAAGAGAGAAGAAGACGGTCGACACGAGAGAGGCAGGCCGGGGTTCGACTACCGGCACCGCGGATGCCGTTTTCGGACCCGTTTTTCCTTCGCGCGCGCGCTCTCGCGGTTCGCGAATTTGGCGCCGCTGAATAGGCGCGCCACTGACCCGCGCAACAACACACGGTTACGCGAACCGCAGTGGAAACACTTCTGGCGGTAAACGCAGGCAGGCCGTAGTCGGAGGCGTGTGCCGGCGTGCGCCTTAGAGAAAAAGTTATTTTCTCCAAGGCGTGTGCACAGTGTGCCACACAGCGTACCAAACACAGCATGTATGGCGAAATGATGTTTGGACTTGCTTGAAACCCGCGCCCAAATTAATTTCGGACAGTGTTAATATAATAATATTTTTTCACTTTTTTTTTTCAAAGCCATTTCCTTGATTTTCTCCCTTACAGTGTAGGCCGCTTGCGTGCGGTGACGGTGACAGCGCCTTGCTGCCTTCCCTTCAGCCTGTCCATCCACCTCACCGCATCTAGGCCATACGCCATACCTGGTACTTTTCGATCCGCGGCGAGGCGATGCAAGGCTGCAGCCAGACGGAGCGTCGTCGGCGCGTCGCTCTGTCTCTCTCGCACCCCCGCGGGACGCCCCGTGAGTGCGAGAGAGACGGGGCGACGCCAGCGACTCTCGGAATCGGGCTGCAAGGCTGCCATGCAAAGCGGTGGGATCGAACGCCGCGCCACGCCACGCCACGCCACGCCGCGCCGCGCCACTTCAAGCCACGCCTCTTGACGACGGAGCGTTGCACCTTATTATCGGAACGACACGAACAAGGCACGAGAGATGAATTTGTCTTGGGCTTGTCGTGAGGCTGCTAGTAGTGTTGGTCGTGCGTGTGTGCATGTCTGTCTGTCTGTCCGTCCGTCTGTCTTTCTGTGTGTACTGTGTCTGTGGCAGGGGTGGGGAATAAATTTTTCGCGCATTCTTGTGACGTCGTCTGTGGCTGTACGACGCGACAGCCAGCAGGACATAGCAGGCCGGCAAGGAGTAGTAGTAGAAAGTTGTTTCTGACAGCGGCAAAGCCAAACCAACAGCCACTCTTCTGCCCTGCGCTCTCCAGGCCGGCTGGCTGGCCGGCTGTCTGGCCGGGGGATGCGGAGAGAATGAAGCCTTCTCTAAATGTCACGTGTCGTGTCGTGTCGCACTACCGCGTGATGCACGCGGCACGCACGGCACGCACGCACGAACCCCTCAACGGGCTCTCACGCACCTCGGCGGCTTGCCCCCCTCCTGTCGCACGCGTTGTTGTAAGTGTGTGTGTGTGTGTGTGTGTGTGTGTGTGTGTGTGTGTGTGTGTGTGTGTGTGTGTGCTCGCGCTCTCTCGCATCAGTGTTGTTTGAATTCGTTTTTAATGGGCGCTTAAGTACGCCATCATAAGAAGCCACGCGGTGCAAATTACTCAGGTACACTATCACGTGTGCCCGAGCACTGTAAAAATTTTGGTTGTCACTTGATGACAAGTCTAAGCCTCATTTTCCGTACATGTATGTAATCAAAACGATTTTTGACATTTTTGCGACGCGCTTGTTCGGATTTTCGGATTTCGGCAGCGCCGGGCTGGAGGGAGGGAGGGAGGGAGGGGCGCCCGGTTGGTCCTCGTCGTCTCTATTCTCGGAAAAGTGCATTGAGGCGGCTAGGAAGGGAGGGGGAAGGGGCGGTGGGTCGCTGCATTGTGTGGGAGGAGAGGCTCGGGTTGAGACGAGTCTGCGTTGTGTCACCGCCCGTCCGCCTTGGAGTGCCCCGGCCGGCACTGCATTCGCGGACCGGGTCTCCAGTCACAAAAAAAAAAAAAAAAAAAAAAAAAAAGAGCCAAGAAGAGCTAAAGAGCTAAAGACGCCCATAAAAACCGTCACAAAATTAAATTTGTAGCTGATTCTCTTGCTTTTTCGGTGCGACTCTGGCGTGGCCTCCTGCAGCAGCAAGGTGCATGCGTCTGGAACGGGCGCTGAGAGTCTCTCATGTCGTGCGGCGCCACCTTGTCCGCCTCGGAAAACCGCCACGGCCAGAAAAAAATAGCCCCCAAAAAAAATTTGCATCACGTTAGTTATGGACGCCCCCCTCTGTTTTTCGGGCCCACTGGGCGTGCTGGGCGCGGCGGCGTTCTCACCGGCCGGCGGCTGGCCCACTGGGCTGTCCCTGCACTGTCGCGCCGCTGGGACCGCGGCCCGCGATTGTTTGGTTCCCATAGCAGTGGAGGCGGCGGTGGGCGGCGGCGAGGTTATCGATGTTTACCTCTGGATTCAAAGACGACGCTTCGACGCCGCACGGTGTCGCGAGGCAAGTCTCGACAAGTCGGGCACTTCGAGAAGCTGCACGGACTGCAATTCGGTTGTATTATTAAACTTGAAAATATTTGTAAAATGGCCTTAACGACCTATGTATTGAGTTAAGTCCAATAACTTTTTTATTTTTGATCAAAATATATGACCTGTGTTGGCAATTTTTGTTTGTCTCAAAAGGAATCCATTCCTCAGAGTGATGTCAATTTGGGCAATTTTGAAAATTCACTCGAAGCTCTCTACATCTCCTTTGCGCCAACAAAAGGCGGCATGTCCTTCGAACGGAATGCGGAATACTTCCGCGGAATCCTGCGAGTCCCACTCAAACTTACAAAAAAGCTGGTGCGCTGTTGTGGTGTTCGAACCCGCGACCTTCGGCTCGCCAGCGGAAGTGGATGATGACGTCACAAGGGCGCCACCGAATCTGCTTCTGCTTTTTCAAGTGCGGTGAGCCAAGCGAGCCGAGCCGGCCGGCCGGCCGGCGGCTGGGTGGGGCGTTGCTGGCGTTGCGGGGCCTGAGTGAGGCTCTACAGGGTTGCCAACTTGCGTCATGGAAATGGTCCATTTTGCCACGGCGCGTCACCCCCTCAAAAGGCGCGCGCCGCATCAAGGTGGGAGCGGACGAGTTGGCAACACTGTAAAGGCCGGCCCGGGGTTGTGTGTGTGAGTGTGTACGTGTGAGTAGCGGAGCGGCGCTGGGCAGTATAGGGCGGCCACACGGCACGGTTCGCTGCACTCCGGGACACTCGAAAAGCGATACAGCAGTGGTGGTGGTGGCAACTCTACAAGTGTAGCGCCGGCCCGCTGCTGACCGCCGCTGTCAGAGAGAGAGAGAGAGAGAGCGAGAGAGAGAGAGAGAGAGAGAGAGAGAGAGAGAGAGAGAGAGAGAGAGAGAGAGAGAGAGAGGAGGGGCAGTGAGAGGATTACGAGTGAGGTGCTTCGGCGTTAGCGGTTTTCAGGGTGCGGTGGCCGGAGGAAGCGCGGACCACTTTAGGCCGTCGCTCTGTCTCTCTCGCGCCCGTGCGGCACGCCCCATGAGTGCGAGAGAGACATGCCGACAGCCTGCGCTGTTGTTTGGCTGGTTTGGCCGGGACGCGGACGTAGACGCTGGAAAACGGCCACCATATGCGCGCTTTACAATTCAATGACTCTAAATGTCAGCCCGTATGGACGTGGCGTAGCCGTGGCGCTGTGACGGTCACCGTCAGGACTGCGTCTCTCTCTCTCTCTCTTTCTCTCTCTCTCTCTCTCTCGGCCGCCTCTGGCTCGGCTTCGTCCCTTGTTTTACCTTCTATTTTTAACGAACGTCCGCGTTTAGGACGCCGGCAACGCGCAAGCCAAGCGGTCCCCGCGTCCCCCAGCGTCGGGTTCGAGGTCTTGGTCTCGGGGGGAGCCCCCCTGGTCCTTGGGCGGGGGACCTTGGCTTTGGCCAGGCTGGACACAACACAACACGTCGCCTGTGCGAGCAGATGGGACTTCCGCGTCTAGAATTTTGGCAGCTGCCTGCGCCCGGTCCTCTGGCCCACTGTGTGACGGGGTGCCTGGTGAATGGACTGTAGGGGCAGTGGACGTGCAAGCCCCGCGGCGAGGTGTTGGAGGGGCTTGTCGCTAGAGTCGTTGGAGGGCTTCTGACTCCCCCGAGCCGCGACCCTGACCCACCGAGCCGCGCCAAGCCGCGCCTAGCCCTCGACGGACGCTACACCGGACCAACTTTAACTTTAGCCGGCCGGATTGGACTGTCCCTCTCGCACTCGTGGGGTGCTCCTCGTGGGTGCGAGAGAGACAGAGCGACAGGCTCGGCATGAGAGGCCTGCCTGCACGTCACGGGGCAGATGTGCAGGGCGGACGGGTCGTCTGGCCAGGGCGTGTTTGGTTTGCCCCCTCGCTCTAATTGGCCGGTGAGTGTTTAGCGTGTTGTGTGTGTGTGTGTGTGTTTGCTCGTGAACGTGTGTATGTACATGCGCTAAACGAGTCTTTGTTCCTTATGCGTCCTGTTGGCGTGGACGTCAGGAGGTGCAGGTGCAGATTTAACGCCTGAAGACATCCAGCCTTGTGAGGGTATACTTTTGGTGTCGATATCTCGAAAACGGATAGACGTGGGAAAAGTCCATAAAAGAGACCAAAACTCTGAAACACGGCACACTATGCCCACGACCCGATCTCGCCGAGTTTCTCTTTGTGAGCAATCGGTGCGTGCGTTTTGGCAGTGTACTGCACCCGGCGATCGGGGGGAACTATTACTTTCTAGGCAGTTGTAACAAGTAAGCTCGTGGTCAGCGGTTCCGTGTGGCGCACGGTAGTGGTATAGCAACGGCGAAATTGGTTTGGCTCGGCTCTGCCCGGCCGGCCGGGCCCCCGAAGTGTATTTGCCCGATGACGCAACGCCGCCACCGTGTCCGGGTCAGGCCCTGCACTAGAAATAAATTAACTTGCACTCTCGATAATGAAAATGGGCATCGGAATGGAAGCAACACGCAACAGGGCCTTGCTGCAATTTGCCTTCTCCGCGCGCTCTGCAATGCACTGTTCTTACTCTGTACTGTACTGAGGCTAAGCCGTGCGCATGCGCTTTTAGCACCCCGTTGGCTTTTCTCTCTCACTCTCTCACTCTCTCTCTCTCTCTCTCTCTCTCTCTCTCTCTCTCTCTCTCTCTCTCTCTCTCTCTCTCTCTCTCTCTCTCTCTCTCAATCTCGCTCCTCCATTTTTTTTCATGCCGAGCATTGCGCCGCTCTCTGTAACTCCGATAATCCCATCATCATCGTCCCTTCCGTCATCGCCTCGGGACAAAAATGATGAAATGCGGATTGTTGTTTTTGGCAGTGTAGCTTCGTGACGGTGGCCATCAGGAGGGCGCTGCCGGGTGTCAATGCGGTGGGCTGCCCGTCGCAACCCCCCGAAGACGCACTCGGGCTATATTTGGCCGCCCCGCCCCGCCCCGCCCCGCCCCGCGGGGTGGGGGTTCTCCTCGGTCGCCAGCGGGGCGTGCTTGGCGTTGCAAACAATGCCATAGCAGCGGCTGCCCTCTTGGTTGCGCGCATCTCTGTGCGGATGCAAAAATATTGCGCTTTTGTCTGTTTTTTTTTTTTTTTTTTTTTTTTTTTGTTGCTCGCTTTTTATTGTTCCTTTTCCGAAAATTACGTTGGTCCGAGTCGGCGCCGGCGGTCTGCAGCGGGCTAAACCGGCCCAGCCGACGCTTCCGCTCATTTTCATGGGCAGCGTAAACGCAAAAGGGCGTCGGTGCGCGCTGCGAGGCGCCCTGCCATTGCACAGTGGGCCAGAGGACCGGCGCAGGCGGCCAAAACTGCAGACGCGTTTTGAGCTCCGGAGTCGCTTAACAGGACGCGAACCGAACGTGTGACCCCATCGATGGATTCATCTTTCGGAGAGCGATCGATTGATGGGGTCACGCGTTCAGTTGGAGTCCCATTTAGCGACTCCGCAGCTCAAAAACCGCGTCGGCCTCACCGGTCTTCCGGCCCACTGTGGCTCAGGCCGGCTCTGTACGGATTACTCAGCGGGCAGCGCGACCGCGGTGCACTTCCCCGCCACGCATCCGGCTGTGTACGCCGACGGGGGAAAAGGGGGAAGAAGATTGCGTGCGGTGTGGCGGTCAGCCGCGGGGATGGCCGCTGTCGGAGGGGAGCGGTAGGGGCTGCATGGCGTCCACTTTTCATTTCCGTGTTTATGAATTGGTTAAGTTTATGAGTTTGCTATTTGTTTTATTACTTTTAGTTTATGTTGATTAGATATATTAAATTCGACCAAGAAATTGGCGATTTATTTCTTACTAAATTTTAATTTCTTTTACAAATTTTTTGCGGGGATGTGCTCATTTTTTTTTCTTTTCGCGAGTCAATTTTACCTTCGGTTTTCATCGCTGCTGAATGGAAAGAATCGATCCGCGAGGAAAAGGTATCCGTTGTGTTCTCCCATTGCCCCACCAACGCACCCGTGCAGAGAGAAGCAATTTACCTGATGCATTGCTGGAGGTGGATAAGCCAAAAAAAAAAAAAAAAAAAAAAAAAAAAAAAAAAAAAAAAAAAAAAAAAAAACATTAGCAACAACCTAAGGGTTTCCATTTGCATGGGGGGCTTTGCACTTTGCAAGGCCACTGCTGGGAGGCGCGCGCTGCACTCGGCGGTTGCATTCGTTGCATTCGCAGTCGTTGCAGCAGCAATCAGGCCGTGTGCGGCGGGGCTCGAACCTTGGTCCTGTCGATTTTAGATCGCTGCGGGCGAAAGTGGCGCGGTGACTGTGTGTGTGTGTGTGTGTGTGTGAGAGAGAGAGAGAGAGAGAGAGAGAGAGAGAGAGAGAGAGAGAGAGAGAGAGAGAGAGAGAGAGAGAGAGAGAGACAGGGGCAGCGACGTGAGTGGCGACCGGCACTACATGATGAATACAAATACAAGACTACTGTCGCCGCCTCCACGACGTTCCGTGGAGAACGGGGCCTGCATGGCGTTGCGTAGAAAGGCGGTGCGCCGGGGATGGCCGATTCTGAGAATCGTTTTTAGGAGGCCGAATTTTCGCGTCAAGAGTGGTCTGTGTGTGTGTGTTTATGTGCGCCCCTCTCTCTGTCTGTCTCTCTCTCTCTTTGTGTGTGTGAGTGTGTGATGTAGGCCAGGTGCGGGTTCTTGGCGTGCGGACTGTAAATCACGCGACAAATGGCGTGCGGGCGTGCGGATGCGGAGCAGGCCGCGTGGCTGAGTGCAGCCGCAGCGTATGCCGAATGAATTGTGATGCTTTTGGGGCGGCGGCCCGAACGAGGCTCCCTACATCACGGCCACGGCTCACTTCTCCTCGTCCGGCCGGCCGCCGCCCGTTTCGGCACGGCGCCCCGCCAAACTGAACGAACGCGACGTAGGTACAGTTCCCATCCTGTTGTTGACAGCGCGTGGATGATTGCCCTTCGTTTCTCAGAGGCGTTGCGTACTTACAATCATATTAGTTTTTTTTTTGTTTTGTTTTTTTAACCCTTTGCGTTCTTTATTTTTTCTTTCCTTTGAAAATTTTAAAGGCCTTGCAAAAATAAAAATGTCTGTCGTGTAAAAGAATTTTTATTTTTTTATTTTTTTATTTTTTTTTTTTCTGAAGGAAGTTTTCTACGAGGAGAAATAGGGTTTGATTTAAATGTCTCGAGCAGTGTGACGACGGAGTCAATGTTGGTTTGTCGGTTTGCTTGTTTGCTTTCCCGAAGCGGGTACCGGCGCCGCCGCACGCCCCTCCTCATATTCCGGTCAGTCCGGCTCCACCGGGCCCGCCCCGCCCCGCCCCGCCCCGCCCCGCCCCGGCAGCGCGCACCTTGACCTGGTAAGCGCGAGGGCGGGGCGCCGGGGCGCACTTGGCACAATGGGTCAGAAGACCGTGGAGGCGGCCAAAATCCCGGACCCGAAGCGCGTCTAGAATTGCGGCCGCCCCCACCGTCTTCTGACCCACTGCACTCCGCCCGCTTTGCGCGCTCTGCTGCAACTTTTGCAGAGATTTTCGATTGAGGCTCTTGAAGCGTCGCTCAATTTTGTTGACATCGGACTCAGCAGCTTATGTCATATGGGAAACCCACATTAGACACGCCCTGACGTTAGATGATTAAAGTGACGAGCCACATTTTGACAGTGACCCTCGCTGCCCACAAAGGGCCCCCCGGGGGCTCGGAGACGGCCCCCCGACGTGCTCCGAGAGGCCATCGTCCAGGCCGCCGCGACGGCGTCTAGCCGGCTAGTGGTGGCGCTCGTGGAAAATGGCCAGTAACGGGTTATGGTAATAGGGCTGGAACAGGGTCAGCAGCCCCGAGCGGCCCCCTCCACCGTGGCGGTGCAGGGGGCTCGCCGATGCACTCGGACGCTCTGCCGCCACTCATCTCGTCAAATTTTCGTCTGGGCGTCAGTTTTTTTTTTTTTTTTGTTTTTTTTTGGTGGGGTGGGGTGGGGTGCTGTCTTGCGAGAAATGTTGGCTGTGGGGGGAGGATGGCTCATGTTGCACTTTTTGCCTGCTTCCGGACTGTTTGCCTACGAGAGAGAGAGAGAGAGAGAGAGAGAGAGAGAGAGAGAGAGAGAGAGAGAGAGAGAGAGAGAGAGAGAGAGAGAGAGAGAGGGGCACGTGGGGGAATTGTCCGGGTCAAGAGTCGATTAGTAGAAGCGGCGCGTCGATTTGTTTGCTATTTGACGTTGACGGGTAGGTGCTGGGTCGCGATGACGCGGCCACCATTTCGTCGCTGACGCCGGCTGTCGCTCTGGCTGTGGGACGCCGCACCTGCGCGTCCGGCCCACCGTTGTCTAAGCGTCCGAACGGACACCGGCCGCCCGCGCGCCGCCGCGACGCCAATGACGTCGAGAAAGTCGTGGACGTCTCCAGCAGACAGATTCCGAGAGTCCGTCGCTCTGTCTGCCTCGCACTGCCAGCGTGCGGGTGCGAGAGAGAGAGAGAGAGAGAGAGAGAGAGAGAGAGAGAGAGAGAGAGAGAGAGAGAGAGAGAGAGAGAGAGAGAGAGAGAGAGAGAGAGAGAGAGAGAGAGAGAGAGGCAGCGCGACGAGAAGAAGACTCTCGCGGAATCAGTCTGCACGAGGACGTTCTTCAGGGGGACGTCAGTGAAAGCGAGCGGCGTGCACTTTGAGCGTGGAAACTGCAAGTGCCCCGGCCCAGGGGACCCGAAGGGCCGCGGCCGCGTCGAAGCGGCGGTGCGTTCGTTGCGTGTCGGACGATGGGCGGTTTGTTTGCACTCGCCGGGCCGGCCGGCCGGCGCCCCGCGCTGCTGGCCGTGCTGGCCGCCGTCGTGTTCGCAGGGTTTCTGTGTCAGTTCGACTACCGCGGGCGGCGGCGCGCGCGTCGTTTGTTGTGAAACGCGCGCCTGATTGTTTTCAACGCCCCTGCGCTGAGTGTGTGTGTGTGTGTGTGTGTACATGTGTCAGAACGTTGTGATGCTTTACTCTCACCTCACAGCCCACCTACGCGCCCCGTCCGTATGTGCCCGCACTTGGTGTGTGTGTGTGTGTTTGTGTTTTTCGCCGCGACGCCTCCACCCGCGCACCGCGCGGCCGCATACGTGTCCGTCCATAAGAAGTTTGACGGCGCTAAGCCGGTGCCGTTCGCGTCGCCGAAAAAAGAAAGCACCGCCGCCACTGCGCGCTGCATCCGCGACGAGGCTGCCTTGCGTCATGCCCTGCAAGGCCTGCTTGGGGATGCATCGGGGCCGATGGCGTCAACTGTTGAAAATAAATTGGAAAATCCCGGAGGCTTGTTTTTTTTCAGAAAAGTTTTTTTTTAGTACGTGAAAACTTACTCAAAATGATAACTTGGGATTCTTGTATTTTTTTAAATTTTTTTTTTGTTTTGTTTTTTTTTTTTGCCATTGGAGGCAATTTTTTTTTTAACTTGTTTATCGGGCATTTCCAATTTTATTTTTAGCAGATGATGCCTTTATCCTTTTTAACTGTTAGTTCAAATCCCCACCGCGTGGTCGTTTTATTTTTGGCGCTGCGTGCGCGCACGGTGTGTCGTGCGCGCGGGATTTGGACTGGCCGCGGCTCCGACCGACCCGCGCATTCAAATGCCACTGGGCCGTTTCGCCACGCGTGCGTGCGGGTTTGAAGCCCACCGGTAGTGTCGGCGCCGGGTCCATGGCCGTTGCTCAAGTGTGCGAGTGAACGGTCGAAAGCCCCCCCCCCCTTTTTACTTTTCCACCCTTTAACTAGACACCTGATCAGTATGTGCAGGTGATTTGCTGGGCTTACCGCCTCGGCAAAAAAGTGCGACAAGACACTCGGCGTCCCAGGCGAGTCCTTCTACTACGTCAGTGTCTCTCGCACAAGTTAGGGCGCTTTTTGTTGTTGTTTTTTATTGCGCTGAACTTTGGTATCGCTACCGCGTGTAGAGCAGCCGGCTGGGTGACCCCCTCCGTAATGAGGGAGGGAAGGTCCCTCGGAGAAAGCGAAGGGCCAATCGAGTGTCTCTATGTCGAGCAGGGTGCGCTTCGCCGCGCCACGCCAAGAGGTACTTGCGCCTCTCCGCCTTTTTCTTTTTCTCCCCCTCCGGGCTCCTGGAAATAAATAAAGCGACTGAGGAGAGGATTCACGGCCCTCGGTGGGTCAGAAGACCTTGAAGGCGGACAAAATTATAAACGCGATTTGAGCTCCAGAGTCGCTGAATGGGACTCAAACCGCACGCGTGACCCCACCAATGGATTCCTCGTTTGGAGAGTAATCCATCGGTGGGTTCACACGTTTGATTTGAGTCGAATTTAGCGACTCTGGAGCTCAAAACGCGTCCAGAATTTTAGCCACCTCAACGGTCTGCGGACCCACTGTGAGGGGTCGCCCCGATCCGGGCCAAGCGAGTTTGGCATGGCGCCGTTCTGAAAGTGATCGGACCGGGCGGCAGTGCTGGTTTATGGACGGCCACATCGCGAAGCACCGGCAAGCATTGCGGCGTCGCGCCGCTTTTGCCTCGTTAGGGGCGGCCGGGAGTCGAACCCGGGGCTTTGGGCCGAGCCGACGCGCGGAGACCTGCCTACGGATGGGCCCCTGCTGGGCGCGGCCAGGGCTTAGGCACGGCCCCTGCGCCGCTTGGCCACTGGATCATACAGGCCGGGCTTAAGCCGTGTTCCCATGAGAAACCCCGCCTGCCTGCCTGTACGGCTGGCTGCTGGCGGTGCTGGCGTTGCGACCTTTACCCATTTCACAAGCATGTCCCTGCGTTGTTTGTGGGAGGCTGTGTGTCGAACCGAAAATCGGCGTCCGATTCGCTAGCTGCCTGGCTGGCTGGCTTCCCCTGCGGGTGCCTGTACCTGGCTGCTCTTGCGGGTGACTGTACCTGCGTAATGCAACCGTCACGGAGAGGCGCGCGGTGGCGCCCGGAGCGGGCAGTGAGTGAAGCAGGCAACACAAGGTTGATGACCAAAGTCGCTGCTGACAGACCGAAACCGCCGGTCTTCTGCCTCACTGTGCCGCGCCGCGTCTGAATGCAGAGCAGCGGAAGTCTGGGGCTGGACATGACCGGTGAGGTTCTACAACGGGACTTGTATATTCAATTACAGGCGCCAGCTCGGCGATCCGCCGCCGCCCGTCTGCCGGCAGTCTGTCCGTCGGCCACTTTGTCTGCCATTTGCCGTGACTCGCCGCGCTGCTCGCACGCGCTTTGAGTTGCACCCCGAAGCCTTGCGCCACCGCGCCACACTGCCGCCGTCGGCGTGTGTTTGCAGCCCGGCTCCTGTGGGAAACGCCTAGAAATTTGATCTATATTGTCTGGCGCCTCGAAATGCGCGCGCTTTTCTAGTGTTCTCACAGCGGCCTTGCACAGTGGGCCAGAAGACCGTTGGGGCGGCCAGAATCCCGGACACGTTTTGAGCTCCAGAGTCGCTAAATGGGACTCGAATCGAACGTGTGACCCCACCAATGGGTTGCTCTCCAAACGAGGAATCCATTGATGGGGTCACTCGTTCGATTCGAGTCCCATTTAGCGACTCTGGAGCTCAAAACGCGTCTAGTTTCGTGACCGCCTCAGCGGTCTTCTGACCCACTGTGCCTTCCCGCGCCGCGGCAAACCCCACACGCTTGCGCCATGGCGCGGCGCCCCGGCGGCGCTCTGTGGAACACAAATTTGCAGGCGGCTGTGTCTGAGTGAGGCGCGTGCTTTCGTAGCGCTGTGTCCTGTGGCGTCGCGTAGGGGTGCGGGAGAGACAGAGCGACGAAGCACGGTTCGGAATGGGCGACCAGCCGGCCAGGTTTGAAGTGCGGCGTTGGGCAAGCCCGGCGAGCTGCGCCTGGGGGCGAGGGCAAGCGATCGCGCGGGGAATTTGTGGGCCGCTGGGTACCGGTTGGAATTCCCTCTGCTGTTACCCTCCGCGACATGGCGCGAACAAAACCCACCGACCCGGCCAAGCGCCGAACCCTTGGGCAAACATCGCACGACATGTGCAGTTTTTTTTTTCCAAGTGTGTCCTTATCAATAGCGGCTACTGTTGACAACCGGGGCCGAGGGTCTGGCATTCGCTTGGGGTTCGGCAAACCTGGTTTCTGCAGGACGCTCCCTTTCCTGCCGAGTGCGCCATTCAAGTCTCGTCACGCCGAGTCTCGCCCTGTCACGCTGCGGCCGACCTACTTGGCCTCGCGTGGGCCGCCGTCCGTCCGTCCGTCCCGATGGGTGATGCGCGCAACACCTGTGCGCTGTCTCCCTCGCACCGAGAGTGGCCGAGACAAAGCGACCGAACGCCTCGTCGGCATCGGTCTATGTTGCTAACGAGTGACGCGCGCCTCGGCTGCAGTGCGGCTGGAGGCAGGCGCCTGCCAAGTCAGGAACAGCATCCTGAGACAGAGAGAGAGAGAGAGAGAGAGAGAGAGAGAGAGAGAGAGAGAGAGAGAGAGAGAGAGAGAGAGAGAGAGAGAGAGAGCGTACACACACTCAATGTCCTCGTGGCGCCATACGAGGGCCAGTAGAGCTGTGGTTTGCGTGGCGGCGCTGCGTGCGGCTGATCGGGGTTCGATTCCCAGCCGCGCCTCGCCGCGACCGCCAGGCCGCCAGGCTCACCGTGTCGCAACGCAGACAATTAACCAAATGCACGATAGGCCGCCCGTCAGGGGGCTCGGTAATGAAGCGCGGGTGGCGGGGCACAGTGGGCCAGGGCACCGTGGGCCGGGGCGGGGCGGGGCGGGCTGCTGCAGGGGCCGGCGATAAAGTTGTGCAACGCCGCCGCGCCACGCCGTGTGTTTCGGGGCAACATGAAAAGTGACGAATCAGATGACGGGGTGGTCGTGGTCGCCACGCGCGCTCATGCGGCACACCGTGGTGATCTTGTCTGCCGGTCCGTCGTCCTGTCTGTCCGTCCGCCCGCCTGCTTAGCGATCATGAGTCTTAGAAACGTGCCGTTAGTCATGAATTATGAGTAGCGCTGTCGAGATTCGGCTTTTGTGTGCCTTTGCTGCAAGTTGACGTTTAATGGCGACCTTGATGCGCTGCCCATTCACCTCTTATCTTAGTTTGGCTTAGCTCAGCCACTGCAAAAAATCTGTTGTCACTGATGAAAAATTGTTGATGACATTTCCTATGCAATTGAGATAATTTCATCAGAAATTGATAAAATTATCAAAGCTTCTGCGCCTTTTATTGCTTGGGCGTAACAACAATGTCATCATCAAGGAAAATTTACGTTGGAATTTTTTTATCAAGTGACGACCAACGTTTTGACAGTGAAGCTGTCTCGACGCACCGGCTGAGGGTTCGCGTCCCGGCGCGGCCTGCGTGTTTTCGGCCCCGGTGCCGGCCGCGTCGTGCGGGCGGTGACCATTTCAATGAGTGGCTCGTCTGGACGCCACGCCCACGCGGCCACGCGCCGCGCCACTCCCACTGCGTCATGACGTTGGTTTATTTGGTGGCGCTGTGAGCTGTCACCCTGGGGCTCTGAACTCGCCGGCGACGGCGCCGCCGTCAAATGGCGCACTTCTGAGATAAGATGGGAACGGTGAATCGGCGCGGTACCTAGAGACCGTGTCCTTTCGTTGCCTGGTGCCGCCTGACGGCACCTCAAAATTTCCGTTGCCATCCACACTGATATAAATGCTGCTGATTTTCAGGGGCTGTTTGAATGCCATACCTTGCAAGGAGTCACAAGACTTATGTACGTGTTTCAGGTTGCCTCTCGAACAAGGACCAATGGCACGGAAATCCCCGGCCTCTCCTGCACCCTCTCCCCCGCTGTCTGGACTAAACGTGTTGCTGATAGAGGAGCGCGGTTCTTGTAAGGAGTTAAGAGGAAACAACAGTCTTGCAGATGATGGGAGCGCCAACACGGTGGAGAATATTTTTAAATGCACAGTTTGCATGAAGAGGTTGCGGACTGAATCACAACTTAAGGCCCACCTGGAAGCTCATCTTCTAGACTTTAAAGGAATCAAGATGTCTGAGTGCGCAATTTGTCTTAAAAAGTACTCTCCTTCCTATTTTAAATCGCATCTTCTGACCCACTCAGGCAACCTTTATTGCTGTGTAATTTGTGGTACTCAGTTCAATCGTTACTGCAATCTTAGAATTCATGTTCGGTCCCACACGGGGGAGAAGCCGTTCGATTGCACGTTTTGCAGTAAGAAGTTTACTACGCCATATCTAATGCGGCTTCATTTAAGAACCCATACAGGGGAGAAGCCGTTCCAGTGCGAGATTTGCCCCAAGAAGTTTACGCAACCAAGCCATCTTAGAACTCATCTTCGAACTCACACAGGGGAGAAGCCCTATAAATGCACAGTTTGCAACAAATCGTTTAGTGAATCAGGAAATTTCAGTGTTCATCAACGAACACATACTGGTGAAAAACCATTCGAGTGCCAAGTTTGCAGTAAGAGGTTTAATCAGCCAAGCCATCTTAGGTATCATGTCAGAATTCATTCAGGTAAAAAGCCTTTTCAATGCTCATTTTGCCATAGAACATTCAGACAGCATTACACTCTCCGAGGTCATATTAGGACCCATACTGGCGAGAAGCCTTATTCTTGCATTGTTTGTGAAAGAAAATTCATTACCGGTGCTGCTCTTAGGCGGCATGTTCAGATCCATACGGAGAATGAATTCAAGTGCGAAGTTTGTGACAAAATCTTTCGCTACCTTAGCAGTCTGAAATCTCATCTTAGAATTCATACGAAGGAAATGCCTTACAAGTGCGGCGTATGCCAGAAGAAGTTTCTTTACCATAGTTCTCTTAAATGTCATCTTCGAACCCATTTAGGGTAGTTCAAGCATTTTTACTGTACTGGTTTGAAGTTTGACCATAGTCATCGTCTCGGGACTCACCTTCGGACCCATTCTGCGGGAAGAGATTTGGCTTCAACCTCAACAGTTCTTTGGCTTTCGTCCAGATTTTTGCTTATCTTGTATTTTCAAACTCATTTTACTGTACTTTCTTTACTGACCTGTTGCGTATCTTACCTACTGATAGATTTTGTGTGCACAACTGTGATCATTGTCTGCAGAATTATATGATGATACAGTGTAGTTGGATTTGATGACTTCCTCCCCCTTGACCCCAGCGCACGACGGTCTGGCCTGCTTATCTTATCGTTTGGAGATTTGCCGCAAATTTAAATCTGAAAGCCTGTTGAGGTTATGTAAGG
This sequence comes from Stenchaetothrips biformis, assembly GCA_030522485.1. Classification (NCBI taxonomy): domain Eukaryota; kingdom Metazoa; phylum Arthropoda; class Insecta; order Thysanoptera; family Thripidae; genus Stenchaetothrips; species Stenchaetothrips biformis. The sequence goes on along the minus strand of CM060097.1, from coordinate 8,609,835 downwards.
GCAGAGAGAGAGAGAGAGACAAGTACTGTTCGGAATCAATCTGCTGTACAACACCGGCAGTATCTCGCCTGGTTGGCCGAGATACGGCGCTATCGGTCGGGACGTCCGCGGCAGCGTCCACCAGGGCAGAAGCAGCGGCATGGTTAGCTCTAAGGTCCACATTCTATTTGGTCTGTGCGCATCAGGACCTTTCTAATCTTTGCTGTCTCTGTTTATTAAAAACTGTTTTTGTTCACTTTCGACTGAGTCTTAACTTCAAATAATAAAAATAAATTATCACAGTTCGCCAGCCTTTTTTCGGCTTTCTTATCGATACCGCGTACCCAGGCGTGTACCTGTAGTTGGTTTCGCTTGCGAGTTCTCCAAAGAGTTTCCTATCTAACCTTATCTCTGACAATCCGCTGAAAGTGTGGGCGGGTGTATCCTGCTAATGTTGCACCAACTAATGCAACGCCGCGGGCTGAGCCCAGACTGCAAGAATCGCTTCCAGAGGCGTTGCAGAGATAGAAAGATATCGAGTGTAGGAAGCTGGGCAATCGGCACGGGATCTAGGCAGCAGAATAGTTCCTCAAAGAGCTGGCCACGTTGTCGACGCTGCAAAGGTCGCCCTGGCGCCGGGTGTCACCGCAGAGGCTGTAAAGAAGTGCATCTGCTGCTCGCTGCATCTGCGCCTAAGTGGTGCAACTGGTGAAGGTCGCCACAAATGATGCTTTTGATAGCGCGCTCACACGCATGCCCACAAGGCGCGTAGTTAGCTGACATTCAGTTTACGACGCCTCACCTAGTGCCCTACAGCGGCCCCCCCGGGGGGGGGAGGGGGGGGCATTTTCACTCATGATGATCGTAAAACAGAGAATATTGTCGCGGCGCGCAATAAAAGTCGGAACAGGTGGGAGTTGAACCCGCGGTCATTTGCCCGCGTGCAGGCGTGTTTGTGACCTATTGGTGCCGCGCATATGGCTCACTTACTCCTCGGTGGCCGTCCAGCGTGTGTGGCGGTAGGTCAAGTGCCCCGGCCCGTCAGACTGCTTCACGCTCTATTAGGAGGGCGGTGGGATGGCCAGCAGACGACGCCAGTCTGGCTAATCATGCACGCTGATGGGAGCAGCTGCGGCGGTATAGCGAGCTAAGGGAATGTCCTCAATCAACAACCGGACCAGAACCGGACCGGATAAGGATCAACGCAGCTCTTTTCTGGGGCCTTCTTGACCTTTCGTGATTTGCCTGATGGTCATTAGGAGTGTTATGACGGGGACATCCTCAAGCAACTCGCAATTTGAACCGCAGTACGCATGGGTGAGAGTGGCGCAGGTTTCGCACTGGGAAAGAGAGGGGCAACAAAGCCTATAAAAGCAGGTTTAAAAAATATACTACTTTGTTGCACATTTTAAAGAGACGCTCTGTAGTGTGGTACACTATTTTCCGTACAATGGAGCAGTTTCGACCGGACCAACAAATAATCCTCTCGCCACCGCCTGGATCCTGACTAGTTTCCTGCTACGCAGAGTGAGCGTCCGTGGTACGCCAGGATATGAAGTTTTCCCCCCACCGCGAAATAACAGAACAAACTTAAACCGCCGTAGGAGTCTCGGTTAAGTAGGGCTCGTTATCCGAATGTGGGTCCATAACCGACTTTCTGGCATTCCATGGGAGCCGCGGCGCTTCAAAGTGGGAAAGCTTCGTTTTGTTTCGTAGGTTTTTGCCCCTCCGAGGAGTGGCTGGCCGCTGCCGCCAGGAGGAGGTCTGGCGGGGTGGGGCTTCGCGCGTGTGTGTAACGGTCCCTGCTGCCTACCCATCAGGGGCGGCTGGCCCGCCGGCCTGCCGCTGCCCTCGCTGTAACGGGACGAAAATTACCCTACTCGAGGCTAGTCCAACAGCGCGGCCAGAAATCCAGTTTTATGACTGCAGTGCGAATTGACGAGTGTAATGAATTCGGTCCACGTCGCCGCCACTGGAAGATGGATGCGTCTCGGCGAGGACGTGGACGTTGGCAGCTGAGCTAGGTGTGCTGCGGTTCGCCAGGGGACTTTAGCAGTGGACCTCTTTGTATGCCTCGCGGCGTTCGTGGTTCAGTCGAACGCGGCGTGCAGGGTGTTGCCAGCCCGTTTTCGGAGGTATGCGGTGCCGCCAAGCACAACAAATCGTAGGCCAGTCGCAGGTGTGGTCGCAGTGCTCACGTGGCGCGGGACGCTTTAAAATGGAGACACACGCTGTGCACCAGCAGACTTCTTACCAACAGCACTCCTGGCTAGAACTGGTCGACTTTTCTTGCTGGAACTGTGAACTTGATTGACCTGATGATATTGCCACGTGTCATTCATTGATCCTACCAAGTGTGCACTCAAAGAAAACCGGCGAGCGAGAGAAAATACTTCTGGTGTTATCCGTCGCGGGGCTCAGCGTATTAAAAAGAGATGTGTGGTCCGCAGCAGCGTGACTGTAAAGTGTGTTATTAGCAACACACCTTTCACAACGCTAGTACATCCAGTCCTGTTGGTTCGCAGCGGGTCTTTAGCCCGCATCAGTGTCAAGTATTTTAATTTTGCTCCGTGCGCTCGTGTATGTATGTTTGTGTGAGTGTGAAGGAGAGAAAACGGAGGGGGGAGGGTATACGGCGATGAAGTGCCCCGTCTATACCGCAGCATTGGTGATTGGATCTGATTGGAAGTCCTCCAAAAATAGCGGACTTCCCTTTAGGCTACCTCTAGATGAAGATAAAGTATGCCAAATGCAATAAACTAAAGCACACGACTGTCGGGCGATGTCCAGGGCTGGCGGGGCCCCCGCGGGGGGCAAGGCCCCAAGGCCTGCGGCCCAATCCAAACGACGTGTGCTGTGTGCCTCGCGTGATGTCCGCAGGACGTCAGTGATCCGCATCCGCTGGCAGCGCTCTGACGGCAACACATTTTTTGCTGGTCCGCCGCGGTCCAAGTCCACCAGCACAGGCGGCTCGGACGCGCCGGCCCTCCGCCACCATCTGGTCACTACCCCTCCCCCCTTCCCCCAGCTGGGGCGCATCCGGTGCGCTGTACGGCGTACAGCCATTGTTCCCTCTCGGTGCCATTCCATGTGCCACGGCAAGAGAGAGGGGGGGAAAGGTTTGTACGGTAAACGCGCTCCAGCGAGCCGGCCAGGAGTTTTGCTCCGGGTGATGGGATGCTCCATGACAGTGTGGCGCGGGGGTATGCAGAGGCCTTGTCCATTCCGGGAACCCAGTACACTGTTATGGATCCTGTGAAGGGAAACGGAGTTTCTCGCGGAATGCGCCTAAAAGTGGCCTGAAAGTGGAAGACGGAGTGCACGTGCACACCCTGCAACGTTGGTTGCCGTCCTTGGAGCAACGTCTCAACAGTCGTGAGCCCGTAGCGTATTTCCATCTTGACAGTGGCGTTATTTTGATCCCTGCAGCGACGAGATCACACTTTTTCGGATACATATTTCATTTCCCGCATCTCCTCGTGGCTGGCGGAGCGCTGCACGAACATGAAGAGAGGCCTGATTTCTCCCTTGTCTGCGTCCTGCCAACGTTTCCCGCCGCCGCGTCACAGTGTGTCCGTGGCGGGGTCAGGTCGCGGCGGAACTCACTTGGTTTTGCTCCGCTTTTGTGTGCGAGCCATTTTGCACACACTGGCGGCACGGACGCACTTTCCCTTCCAAAACGCCGTCGCCGCCGCCCCCGCGCCGCCCCGTCACCCAGTCACCCACGGATACTGGCGTGCCGCGCGTTTTTTTAATGTTTTCCGTCTGGCCCAAGGCCTGGCCGTGCCAAAAGATGGCCCCTATGGTCCTTGCTGACGCACTCGTTTATTTTTATACCTGGCGGACGGGCTTTGCTTTTGGGTGCAGTGCGTTGTTACGCGGCGCCCTGATTGACAGGTTGCGCGCGACTCGCCACGGCGGGGGGGTTAAGGCTGATTGGCGCCGGGTTTAAATCGTTCATTGGGCCGTCCATTGAGGCGGATGACAAAACGACGCGCCGCACCGCAGCCGGCATGCTGGCTCATTGCGTCTGCCGTGACACCGCAGTGGGGGCCGCGGGGGCCGCGAGGCGACCGAATGGGTGCCCCCATGGCAGCAGTGCGCCGCCACCCGGCCGGTCACGCAGGGCTAGCAGGAGAAGAAGGGGGAGGAGGAGGATAAATTAAAAGAGAACTCTTGTCCGGGGCGTGTGCAGGCGTTTGCAGTGGCGTTAACAACGTGTCGAGGTGGCGTGCGCGGCGTTGCATACGCCGTGGCGAGGCGGGGCGTAAATCAAGCCGCGCGGACTATCCGACCGATTTGAGGCGTGTGCAGCGATTTTATTGCATCACGGGCCATTGCCAGGCGCCGCACAGTGGGCCGGAAGACCGGCGCGGCTGAAACTCTAGACGCGTTTTGAGCTCCAGGGTCGCTACATGGGACTCGAACCGAACGTGTGACTCCACCAATGGATTGCTCTCTGAACGAGGAATCCATAGGTGGGGTGACACGTTCAGTTCGAGTGCTGTTAAGTGACTCTGGGAGCTCAACACGTCGAGAGTTTCGGCCGCCTGCGCCGATCTTCTAGCCCACCGTGCACTGCCGGCCACTCCGCCTGCATGGCGACCTTTGGGGCCGCGGCTCGGCCTTTGGGCGCGATGCCCACAAATGGGCTCGAGAACGTGGAAAAAAGTGGAGTTGCCCGTTTTGGACTCTTCTATCAATCACCAATAAGCTGAAATAAAAGTTAAATCGAGCGTTCAAAGAAGCCCGCAGAGGGCAGAAATAAAAGACAAGGAGACATCACGAAGCAGCACATTCCTTGCTGCAGCAGCGGCTCTGAGGTCATGGCCCTCTCCCCCCTACGTCTCTCTCTGGCCGCAGGGACCCACGCAGGAACAATTACAACGAGGAGCCCTGTTGTTTGCTGGAGGGAGTTCCCGAGGGAGGTCCCTCTCAAGTCGTCCTCCTAAACGGCTCAATCATTCCCCGGGAACTTATGACCTCCGCGATAATCGGGGTGCTCTGCTAAAAACAAAAACGCGAATCATTTTTTATTCGCGCGCGCTTTTATTTATTTATTATTTTTTCCCTTCTGTCTGTCGTCGTGTTTTTGTCTGTGTGCCGGTGCAGCTGATACGAGATATGGATATGATCTGAGTGTCTCGGTTTCTCCTGTACGGGGCGCGCCGGGCGTGTCGCGGCCTAGAGGGCCTGGAGCCCCGAGCGAGAGGCGCGGGTGTGTCATTTCACTTTTGCTTCGATTAGAACGCGCTCGCTCGCTCTCTCTCTCTCTCTCTCTCTCTCTCTCTCTCTCTCTCTCTCTCTCTCTCTCTCTCTCTCTCTCTCTCTCTCTCTCTCTCTCTCTCTCTCGTGGAAGGAAGGAAGGGCAGTCCGCGCGGAGCGAACTCGAAGAAGGTCACAATGCTCGAGTGCGCGTCGCCGCGGTGGACACGGCGGTGGGGCAGCGTGCCACGCCACGCCGCGCCGCGCCACGCCCCGTTGCGCATCGCGCTGCAGCCGTGCCGACGACGCCGACGGTGGCCCCGGACCCCCGCAATGCGGATATACGTCTCGATCAAGCCTCGGTCCGTAACTTGGACGACCTGAAAAAAGAAATGTCACTTGCAAGCAAATTACTCGCAATAGGTGAAATTACTTGAGACTTTCAAGGGAACTCACTTGTCGCAAGTAAATTATTTTGGTGCAAGAAACGACTTTTTTGGGGGTGCCCGGCCGCCCCGCCCTGTCAAAACGCAATACCTGTCGTTTTTCTTTTTTCTTTTTTTCGTCTCTCTGGAAGTCTGTCTGACTTGCATATTTAAACCATTTTCGCTGCTGCTGCATTACGTCGCTCTGCAGGTCTCTTGCCAAGGGGAGCAACAGAACGCACGACGAGTAATGACACAAATTAGTTTCTGCGTGCGGCTCTGAATTAGTGGAACTTTTGCCCTTCCCGCCATGATGCGTGCGTAACAAGCGACGAACTGTCTTTGCGTTTTTTTCGCGCCGGCGATCGACGCGCGTTTTTTTTTTCTTCACTCGGCCGATGGCCAATTTGGCCGCGATGGCCGCCCTGATGATGATAATGATGCAGCCGAGGGGGAATGTGTTAATGAGAAATCTCGCTTTGTGGTTCGTGGAATTGTTATGTGCGGCCGGGCCTAGGCCTTCGCGCCCTCCGATCCATCATTTGCGACACGGGTGCACGCTTTGTGACGTCACTGCATCCGCCGGCCGGAGAAACTAGAGCGCGGAGGGCTGCAGGTGCGGGTCCAGGGGTGTGTGATGGGGGTGACCCCCCCTCCCCCACAGTGGGCAAGAAGACCGGCGTATAGGCATTGCCGCTAATGAAGTGGAAAGAAGAGAATCGCTCCGCGAGTGGTGTTCGCAGACCACGTGACCAATTAGAGGGTGTACCCTGACGAGTGCGGCACACTTTCACGTTGATTGTGTTTGGTTTTGTTGTGTTGAACAAGCTTGTAGTTTGGTCGACACGACGCGCGGAAAGTAAGAGTGGGCGCGTTGCACTTGTCTCGCTATTCTCCGCAGCGGTACCGCACGCGGGCTCTGTCTGGAGTGCATCGGTAGTCCACGTATTGTGCTCCTAAACGTTTTAAAGAGACACGAAAAATGAAGTCGGTTGAAATTGTTTCGCGGTATCGAAGGCGCATTTTTGGCAGTGGCGTCGCGGGGGGGCCCTCCTTGCAATCAAGGGCCGTTGCGTCACCGGAGCCACCGCCTTCTTGCCGCCCTGGCTGCGATCCGTGCACTGAGCACGGAGTGGGGCTTACGGCTCACGGACTGGATCGAGACTTAACAAAGTCATGTCGCACAGTGGGCAAGACCCGCGCAGACGGCCCAAACTGTCGACCCGTTTTGCGCTGCAGAGTCGCTAAATGGGACTCGAACCGAACGTGTGACCCCACCAATGGATTCCTCGTCCGGCGAGCAATCCATTGGTGGGGTCACACCTTCGGTTATTCCAGTCCCATTTAGCGACTCCGAAGCCCAAAACGCTTCTAGATTTTTCGCTGCCCGCGCCGCGGTCTTCTGGCCCACTGAGTGTCGTCCGACCGACTCGCGCTTGACTTTGAGGCGGTGTGGGTGGCGGATGCGTTGCGCAACGGGCCTCGGGTAACAGGGAGCCGCCGCGGGGTAAGGCTTATCGTGCAGCGCGTGTCAGGGGTAACCGAGGTAACTGTCTTATTATTCTGCGGCCGGGCCCAAAAATATGGCGTTGTTGCGCACGCCGTGTCGCCATTTAATTAGTGTCGGTGTTAATTAACAAAGGGGGCGGCGTAGCGCCCTCTTGGCGCCCCTGTCCCTTTTGTGCGCTCTCTCTCTCTCTCTCTCTCTCTCTCTCTCTCTCTCTCTCTCTCTCTCTCTCTCTCTCTCTCTCTCTCTCTCTCTCTCTCTCCCCTCTGGTGTCATATTTTTGTTCAACACGCATAATTGCGTTGTTACGTGGTGGGCACAGCTGGCCCACACCGGGGTCCCGACACCCGCAGTGCACTTGGACTTGGAAAGGTTGGAGACACTGTCGAGTTGGTAGAAACTTGGTGTCGGGGTTGGGTGGAGGGTTTACCCTCGCTCTTGCGTTGAAGTCTCCGCCATGCCAAGACTTGTGTCTTGCACGCACACTCACGTATCTGAAGTCAACTTCTTTCTGGTTGAGGCTCTTTGAAGTGACGTTGAAGTGTCAGTTGGACCACTAGTTGATGTGTAGTCCTCGGACTCGTTGACCCGACTAACGTGGAGCGTTTTGTTCTGCCCCCAGGATGCCCTAGTCAGTGAGCATGCCGGGCAACAGCCCCCACGAGGGCGGGGTGGCGGCCGAGCCGGCCGTGCTGGCCCCCGACAGCCCCACGCCCAGCAGCCCCGCCACCAGCCCCACGCCCAGCAACGCGGCCAGCCCCGCGGACAAGATGGAGTCGCAGCGAAGGCTCAGCACCTCTTCGGACGCGTCCTCTTCGGGCCTCAACGACTCGCAGAAGGTGAGTCAAGGTGTCACAGTGGGCCCGAGGACCGGTGGAGGCGGCCAACACTCTGGACGGGTGGTGGAGCTGCGGAGAGTGTCCTAGAGAGACCACTCAGAACCGCCTACAAAACTACGTGTAGTCGGGAGAACGCTAGATTTTGTTTTTAGAGAGAGGTTGGGTCTTGATGTATTGCGTGAAGAGAAATGGAAATATATACGACTATAGTCGTATACCTTAGGCCCCTTGGCATCGCACACGATCACGCACACCAACACACACACTCGTATCCACTAAATGGCCCCTGGCCCAACCTGTGCCGCCTGCATTTTTCTCTGCAACTTGTCATTCCTTATCGGTAATCGTAAAGCGGGTGACCCGTCGTCACCTCCCATCACAATGGTGTGGAAGTCACACACACACACACTGATGTAGATCCCCGTTATACGGGCGAGTGTGATTTTACAAGCTTCAGGATGGCAGTCTATAAATTAAAGGGTTGTTCCACGTGTGTGTGTGTGTGTGTGTGTGTGTGTGTGTGTGTGTGTGTGTGTGTCAGTGTGGCAGGTTAATAGACCGGTCCGCGCCGCGCCAGCATTTCTGGTCGATCACGCCAAGCTGGCGGGCTGGGCAAATTTTCGATTCGATCGTTTAATTACTGTGATTGGCTCGGCGTGGCGGCCCGAATACTGGCGTTGCAAGACGCGTTCCTTTTTTTTTAAGAAAGAGGAAGGCGTTTTTACTCTGGAAGTGACGGCGGCGTACATGTGTGTGCGTGTGCTAATAATCATCCTTCCGCCGTTTTCCTTAAATTGTTGTTATTTGGGACGGAACCCTGCGACGACGGAGTTACGCCAGTCGTTGATAGGAAAAAAAGTCCTAAACTTCGAAAACGGGGATAAATGGTCTGCTCTGAAAAAAGTTTGTCAGGCTAAACAAACTCATCAGTTTGAATGAAAGCTGTACGTATGAGCTTTATAATGCTGTATTACCAACACAAATTGCACTTGAATCCTGTAGGACATAGTAAAGTGCTGACCTATTTTCACTGCGTGCATGCATACATTATTTTCTGGGATTTAAAAAAAAAATGGCCTCGCTGTGTACAAGTTTCTTCAATTAACGATTCCTCGTTTTGCATAGTGGCTGCATCCACGCGTTTAATTTTCCCTCCAATGAGGAAGACGCGCTGTTTCATCACCGCTGCTGATTGATTGGTTGATTGTTGCGCGCGGATCTCATTTTCTCCGGTCATTTCACCATGTCGATGTCGGAAAAGGCATCAGCGTGTGTGTGTGTGTGTGTCAGTTTTTTATATGTGTGAGTGTGTGTGTGTCTGTGGTCTGTGAAGGTAGGCCTGCCTTGCCCTTTGCATCGCTTGCCCCTCTCCCAAGTTGCACACACACTCTCGTTCATGTGTGTGTGTGTGTGTGTGTGTGTGTGTGTGTGTGTGTGTGAATCTTCCGCATCGGCTGGAATGGATAGATCACCTTAGCTTCGTGAGTACTTTATTACGTCCGAGCAGGGCTAGCTGGGCTAGCAGGGCGCATAGCATGATAAAAGACCCCGCGAAGATGAGGTCTGCATGCAACGTTTCCCTCCCCGCTCTCTCGGTTCTCTCGGCCGCTGTTGCGCAAGGGCGCACCATCACGCTTTCTGCATGACAGGGGTCTTCTCCTCCTCCTCTATCTGGAACTGGGCCGCGCGCCTCCGCGTGCCGCCGCTACCAAAAAAAAAAACCGCCCCCCTGAACATCTAGTTTACGGAAGACATATGTCAAGCCATGTCATTCATGAAGTGGTGGATTGGATTTGATATCAAAAAGATATCTAAAAATATGAGACATGAACTTTTTTTTTATCAATTAGTTTTGATTTTATTTATTTTTTTGAGGGTCATTGGTTGCAAGGTCGTCTTCAGATTAAGTCAGCCAGCGAAGCTCCATGATGAAACAAAAGCTGCCGCCGGCTGCCTGATTCCTCGCCGATTGTTGTTTGGGCTGCCCACTGCTCATCCTCGAAAAGCGTTCGACCTTCTTGCCCACCACAGCCCCGCGGCGGGACGGCGCCTCGTTTTGACGGTCCCATTGTTTCCCAATAACACTTGGTCGGCGGCCGCTTGCCCCTTGACCCTGGCCTCGCCGCGGGCTTTACATACTTACGTATTAGCGACGTAAGCCGAGGCAAAAGTTCCACATCCCGCCCGAGCTGACCGCATGTGTGCGATGGTATCTGCGGTCGTTTTTGACGTTGCTCTCTCTCACTCACACAGACACGCGCGCCAGCCACACCGCAACTATGCTGAAGATTCCGGAAGTATCATCTATCCCGTGCTAGCCAGACGAGCCAGGCTAGCCGCATATATATCGTTGGCTAAGCCGCGCTGCCAGGCCGCCGAGGGTTTTGCTGGACAGGCGGACGGACCGCCACTCACGCACAGCCTTCTTTTTCTCGTTGCATCGAGTCGCTATTATCATTACGGCGGTGAAAGTTTTTTATCATTTATAGGAGGCTCTGCAAGGCATTATTGATAAGTGCAGATTAAATGGGCACGCATTTGAAAAAAGTCGGGCGGGATAGTAGTCGAAAATCCGGGCCAAATGGAATATAATTTGGTTGATTAGTTTTTGAGTTATGTTTGCAATGACTTGATAAGTGCCTTGTGGGTTCTTAGTTCAAATAAATATTTTTGACCTTTTCAAAGTCGGCAATATTCTCAATAGACCTACAGGACCAAACAAACTTACCGTTGTGCAAGTTTTAATGAAGTTTTTTTTTTCTTGTTGCAGGTATATCCATGGGTGCATTACGCTGTGAATTGTGGCCTCCTAGCCGTAAGTTACAGGACTTCAGTAGGAGGCATTCACGCCAGGGAAATGACTCACTGATTTCTCGCTTCTGAATTATATTCGGAAAAAGTAGCTCCTCTTCTATTCCCTGACGTGCATGCTTCTATCCATATTCATACTAGGCTTCCGTTCTCGTTTACATGAACATTATGGCGCTTTGGTGAGGATATTTATTCAGGCTCGTGAAGCACTTTGGTCGCCATAAAACTGTTCTTTCCTAGGAACAGGTCCAGCCGCCTGGGGGCTCGCTTGATATTTTTTTCTTTTCCTGCTTTTTCTCTTTTAGGAAGGCGTCCATTTAAGAGGAAAGACAAAAGTTTTTTTGTTTTTGTTTTTTTCCTGGAGATGGCTTGGCTCCATCTTCCTAATTTATGCCTGGTCCCCACAAAGTTGAGTGTGTTATTTTGACACCGAATCGTTGAATCACCCTTTCAATTTGGATAAGCTGCTTCTATGGTGCCGGTTATCGTGCCCACTGTGCCTTGCCAGGACGCCGCCACTGTTCCTCTGCTTGCCTCGCCGCTGCTTGCGTCGACCTCCTCATCACTTTGGGTGGCCGACGTCCATGTCCGCTCGGGGGAACGTCCCAAAATTTTTTGACTTCTATGAAAGAAGTCCACTGGAATCAAGTTAGAATCCTCTCATCTCAGTGGCGGTCGGCACTGACCAACTTGCGCAGATGGATGCAGGTCAACGGAAATGGAGGGCAAATGTCCCCTCCCCGCGGACACCGCCACCTGGCCGGCCTCCGCGCAGACTGACTCTGAAAGTCATTTTCGTCGCTCTCTGCAGGAATATCAGCCCCACGGGCGCGAGAGAGGCAGACTGACTAAACTGAGTCTGCAGTGCAGCAGAGGGCCGCAGAGAAAGTGTCCCTTTTATCATTAAAAGCGCGGCAAAGGACACAGTGGGCCGCGCCGCCCCCCGGTTCATTTATCTCAGACGGTCCTCAGCCGCGGCAAGAAATGTAACACTTTCTCCGTCCGGCAAAGAAGTCGTGCGACAAACACGAGGCGAGGAGGATATTGTCTATTCTTCGGGTGGTGACAGTTCGTCTCTTTTTGCCGGCCGGCCTGGCTGGCTGCTTGCCTGCCGGGCTGGCTGCCTGGCTGGCCCTGCTGGCCTGGATACTGTTGGAACTGGTCCCGCGCGACCATAGCATTGAAATCCCCCTTCATAGTCGTGCATCAGTCTAGACCTTGCCGCCGTCTTGTTGTTGTTGTTGTTGTTGTTGTTGTTGTTGTTGTTGTGTCAGGACGGGAAAGTGGCGGAATTGGCTGAACAAAGGACATTGTCGGTGTCTAATTCCCCGCTGGCCTTGGTGCGCAGGGTGACTGCTAGAGGGCGCCAGAGTCGCGGACAGACTGGTGCCGCATTCGCCTCGTCGGCCAGGACGACGCACCGGTGGTGGTGTTGGTGTTCCAAAGTAAGCGGCAGAGTGTTGGCTGCTGCTGCTGCTGCTGCTCTGATAACCCTGCTGGCTTTGCTTTTTCCCGTTGCGTCTGAAAATGAATTTTTGATGTTGTTGTTTGTCACAAAATTGTCGCCCCCGCAGAGATGGCGGCCAGCGGCCCCGACGACGCGGCGTGGCTCCTCTAACACTTGTTGTTGTTGTTGTGGTGCAACGTGTACTAACGAGATGTCGCTGCTCCTGTTGTTGATGTTTGCTCCTCTGATGCCGGCCGGAAGTGCGTTTTATAGCGGTGCAGGAAGGAGCGCGCCTCCAGGTGAAACTCCCCCCTCCCCTCCCTCCTCCTCCTCCTCCTCCTGCCATGCAAATAGGCGGGGCGGAACGAGACGGGGCGGTGCAGTTGGTGGTGCTCCGGATTTCAAAATCGCCCGGAAAATCAAGACCGAGTGGCGGGGGAACAATGATTTCCTCCCGGAGGAAAGAGAGGGTTACGCTTTTAGCGGGAACTGCGACCTCATTACGGGTTTCGGAAGTTTTCGGCTTGCCAGTGAGGCATGACAGTAGTAGTACACCCAAATAAAAAAAACGTTCAACTCTTGATTTATTTTATTATTTTTTTATTTTTTTTGTTTAACGTTCAGAGTATGTGTTTGAGTAAAAATTGTTGTCAAGAAACAAAGGTGCCCCCCACCCCCATTTTTTTTTTAGTGCAGCACTGGTTCGTATGTTACCTGTTGGTCGGCAGGGACTTCCAGTGTTGTCGCCCGAGCGGGAACGGGATGTCCCACACTTATCTTTGCGTGTCTTTGGTGGTAGACGCGATCGGGGCGTCGAAAAGAGGGGAAAAACAAAAACAATACGGACAACGGCTACCTGTGCGGCGCGCAGTCCGGGCGTGGGAAGCTTGGCGGCATTGTGGGGGCGGGGCGGGGTGGCCGAGTGCATCTGTGTGTGAATCGGCTTATCGGCGACCTTATCACGGTCGACGTGCATAGTGTAGTGCGCGCGGCGGCCGAACGCAACAACACGGCTCGAATTCTTGGCCGATGATTGGCGAAAGTAACGCAGCGATGATCTTTCCCTCTCTCTCTCTTTCGTGCGAGAGAGACAGAGCGCTGTTTGGAATCAGCAGACGACAACTTGGCTAGCCATTGTACCGCAATTACTAGACGGGAATTTCTCCTCCGTGGTCGCGGTTCATGGGGCTGGCATGCGGACCCGTCTTTAGATTCAATTTAGAATCGGTTTTTGTTCTTGCCCTGGTTCTCTCTCGGCAACTGATGACAGGAATTTCTAATCCTATTGACGCAGAGAGAGGTTGGAAAGTAGAGGGTAGTTCCGGGACTCTGCTTTGGGAAAATTTTGGTTGTCACGCTGATGACAATCTCGTTAAGAATGTCGTTGAACACCACAAAATCCTGCTGAAAACTGATAGCGGCATTTTCTACCTTCCGTTGCCTTGGGTATTCTCGTTTCTTGACCCTTGACCTTCACGGCGTGTGAATTAACATTAAGTTCCGCCTCTTTCAAAAAGGAAAAGAGAGTAGAGAAGTACACTGCAAGGACCCGACCAACAAGCAGGGATGGGCATAGGAATTAATCAGAGTGCCATTTCGTTGGCTGTCTCTGTCGCACGCACGGGCGGTTCCCCAGGGGTGCGAGAGAGACAGAGCGACGGAATAACGACTGTTCGGAATCGGTGGGCGGCGGCGCCTCGGCCGAGAGGAGGCCCGACGCGGGGAGCGAGATTTAATCGACGCACCTGGCGTACCTGGGCGCGGGGCCGCCGGGCACTTCCCTCTGCTTCCTGCTTATGCCCTGCCCCGCTCAGTGGGCCGTCCTGCCCTGCCCTGCCCCACTAGGCCCTGCCTTCAGAGCGTGTGCCACCGCCGCCGCTGCTGCTGCTCCTGTGCTTTTGCCGGTCATTGTCAATCTATTTATTCGTTTTAACCGCCTCGCATTGTTCCTGTGTTGCTCTGTGATCATTAGGCAAAGACCTCTCTGCTTTTCAACGCGTCGTCGTCTCGCCGCGCGCCACTCACCATCAGAGTGCGCACGTCCCGTTCAGAAACCTTTTCAGCTCCGTCCCTCTGCATCCTGTCTCTCCTCTCTCTCTCTCTCTCTCTCTCTCTCTCTCTCTCTCTCTCTCTCTCTCTCTCTCTCTCTCTCTCTCTCTCTCTCTCTCTCGGCCGGCCCCTCACTCAGGGAGCTGTTGCGCGTTATGGAACCGAAGAGGCGCCCTTATGCACCTCATGAATATTAACAGCACCATGCCCACGGTGCGCGGCGAGTAGAGCACACTGCCGCTGCCGTTGCTTCCGCCGAGCGCAAACTACACTGTGGAAATTTGTTTGTCACCTATTGACAAAAATCATGCATCATGACGAAACGGGACTCGAACCGAACGTGTGGTGACCCCACCAATGGCTTGCTCTCCGAACGAGAATTCTATCGGTGGGGTCACACGTTCGGATCGTGTCCCATTTAGCGACTCACGAGCTCAAAATTCGACTATAGTTTTGGCCGTCTTCTGGCCCACTGTGTGCCGCTGTGTACCGTGCGCCGTGGCGGTTCCGCTTTAGACGGGTTGACACGGCCAGAAATCGTGTTTCGAGCGCAATGGCTCATGGTCTGGGCCGTAATGGCAGTGCTTTGGCTGCGTGTCGCGTAAGTGTAGCGCCCCGCCGAGGAAAGAAGGGGGGGGGGAGGGGAGGGGGAGGCAACGAACCTGAGCTACCGCAAGCTAAGTGTTCCAAACAAGGACTAGAAAGAAAGAAGGGAGGAAAAGGCGGCGGTGGCGCGGTGACGTCGGAATGACGAGTAAGTGGCTCAGCGCGGCAAAAACGAGCCGCGGCCGACGGCAGGCCGACGGCAAGCCAACCAACCAAACAGCGATCAGCACTGGAAAAATTTTGTCGTCGCCTTATGGCAAACTCGTGGATGATATTTTCCCGCAATTTTTTTTTTTTTTTTTTTGAATAATGCAATTTCTCTTTAAAATTGATAAAAATTTTCATTAAAGATGGCGTGACAACATTGTCGCATCGACAAGCTTGATGACAGTCTTGTAAGGAAAATTAGCCTTGAAATTGACAACCAAATTTTTTTTGCAGTGAGGAGTAGGGAGAAGGAGAAAAAGTAGAGGCAGGGCGGGACGGACGACCGAGATTTGCCGCGCGTCATTTGGTGCGCACAGGGCAGATCGCGGGGGGCGGGGCGAGGTGGGGTGGGGCGGGGCAGGTAGCGGCTGTAGCACGAAGAAGCACAATCCGAGGTTCTCAGTTTCATGATCCATGCGCAACCTTTAATAGGTTAAAAACAAAATCGATATTTGAAATGAAAAAAATTTGTATAATTTAATTATTGATGTTTTTGTTGAAAATTTATTTGAAACGGTCCGGTCCAAAATTTTCCTTGGAGGAGTCCACTGTGAAATCCACGGCTTGTACGAAACACACCAGGTGTGCGTGGGTTTTTATTATAATAAAACAGAGTCTGAGGAGGAGAAAAACGGAGAAAAACGTCCTGGGCGAAAAAAATAGAAGGCGTCGGGCGGTGATGATGATGGTGTCTGTGGTGTGATACTAATGCCAGTGATCGGGGCACCAGTCTGCCGGAGCGGGAGACACGTTGACGGCGGCTC
Organism: Stenchaetothrips biformis; assembly: GCA_030522485.1. Taxonomy (NCBI): domain Eukaryota; kingdom Metazoa; phylum Arthropoda; class Insecta; order Thysanoptera; family Thripidae; genus Stenchaetothrips; species Stenchaetothrips biformis. The sequence continues at coordinate 8,593,996 of CM060097.1, read as the reverse complement.
GCTGGAGCCTGGCTGGAGCCTGGCTGGGGCCTGGCTGGAGCCCACGCCCATGCGGCCGGCCCGGCCCGCTGTGGGGCCCACTGTGCGGCCCAGGCGGAGGCGATGGCACAAGGTGACCATGGGCAGGACCTCCTGGGAGTCAGCACCGTGACTCCCTGCCACTCCGTGCCGAGGAATAACTACACAAACTGAGGCGTAGTTCTTCGCGTCGTTGGAGCGTACCACGCCTTACTACGCCCTTCTTGAGGCGTACAACTACGCGAAGGAAGTTCGCCGCCAAGCATTTGGATAAAAGGAGAGGCGCGCATGAGCTCTGGTACGCTTCAAGAAGGGCTCCCGGACTGTTCGCTTTGTTAGTTTACCAATGCAGGCGGCGTCTCTGGCGTGAGTTTAAATGCTTGAACGGGAAAAGGGCGCGACCGACCCATTCGCCACCAATCAGAAGGCGCCATTGCGGACACCTGTTTTTAGATTTTTTTTATTTTTTTTTGCCACAATTACGTTCTTATTTTTTCCCCCTCTTAAAACGCTTGACTTGAGAGAAGCTCCGACCCGTTTTTTTCCTGTCTTGTTTCCTTGTTCGCCTCCTATTGCTGGAAAAAATGGTCCCGGCTGCTATAAGGTGCTGAGTACTACTTTCTGTGCGGTGTTTTCTGGTCCTGCGGAACAGGTTCGGCCGCGACTATGCCTCCCCCCCCCCTTCTGGAATGACACTGGAACGGGACAGGACAAACCTGCCACACGCCTCCCCCGCACGGCGTGCACAGCCCCAGCCTCGCGCGTTGCACTCCGACAGCCTAAACTGGTTTTGGCGGGGCGCGGCTCGGAAAGCTGCTGGCGAGCTGGCAGTGACTAGAGAGGAGACAGAGCCACCCCTGCAGCGGCAGAGTCTTTCTCTCTCTCTCTCTCTCTCTCTCTCTCTCTCTCTCTCTCTCTCTCTCTCTCTCTCTCTCTCTCTCTCTCTCTCTCTCTCTCTCTCTCTCTCTGTGTGTGTGTGTGTGTCTACACTGCACAGCACGCGTGCGAGCGAAAGTCTCTCTCACGACGGCCCAGCCCGATGAAAGCAACACGGGACTCAATCACCAATTTCACCCCATTTCTCGGCGTGCGCCTCGTCGGGGCACGCGCGCGCTGGCCCACTGTGCACAACAATCTGCAGCGTGCTGCTCGAGGCGGTGGATGGATGGCCCGCTCGCGGGAGGGGGGGGGGTGTTGGTTTTTGGCAGTGTGGGCCCGGCGTTCCGCTGCCGTGGCCGTTACGTCCGTCACGTTGACGTCGGATGTCAGCGCCGTGGCGCGGCGTGGCGTGGCGTGGCGCGGCGTGGCGCGGCGTGGCGCGGCGTGGCGCGGCGTGGCGTGGCCATCGGCGAGGCGCCGCGCCGAGGCCCTTTGTGTCCACTGGAAGGCGGAAAGGGGAGAGTGATCCTTCCGTCCTGCCCGACGGCGCGCGGTTTAAGGACGCCCCCTCCGGCACGGCGTCGCTGGAGGCGCTGGAAGTCCCTGCGGCGTCTGCCAGTCCCCGCATCCCATCGGCCCCTGGGGTCAAACCCGAGTGTGCCTGTGCCGCCTGTTGCCGCAGAGCGAGGCGAGGCGCGCTCACGACACTCGCAGGCAGACTGTCGGTGGCGGACATGGTGACCGAACCATGCTTGTGTTGAGCACTGCCCGAAGGGGGCCGCCCTTGCAACCTCCTCCTCCTTCTCCTCTTCATGGCACATTGCGAGTCCGGGTCCCGGTCGTGCACTGCGGGGTCCTTGCCGGCGCGACGCCGCGTTCCCGCGCTGCGAGGCGTGTCCTTGGCTACCGACCGCGTCGGGATATTACGACAAAATATGCCATGAGAATCGAAAACGACCCAGATCCCGTCGTCGACACCGGCAATTGCACACGGCGTGTCTGCTGCTGGGAGAGACTATGGCTGACTGTCAATGGCGGGCGATGCCGCCGCACCGCACCGTGCAGCAGTGTGGCGGGGGAGCGCCTGCCAAGTCGGGGGTAGGCAGTACCGCGACGCGCGGCCGCCCTCCTGGCCTGCCTACCGCCACGGCGGGAGAGAGAGAGAGAGAGAGAGAGAGAGAGAGAGAGAGAGAGAGAGAGAGGCGTTCAACGTTCAATTTCTCATAGCGGCAAAATTTGCAATCGCCGTTTACTTACAAAAAAAAATAAAAAAAATCCGCGGAACACAATTGGCTGCTGGGCTGCGGGCTGCCGTGTGCCGGCCTGTGCCCTGGCGCGGTCTTGCGTCACGGAGTCACGGCACTGGAATCGGAACGGCAATAATGTGAATGTGATGGCGCGGGTCCCGAATCGCAATAACGCGCCGCGTCGTCATATGCATGCGCGGACCGTTATTTGCACGCGTGCGTCGTTTTGTTTCGTGCGAATAACGCTACATCTCTCTCTCTCTCTCTCTCTCTCTCTCTCCAACCTGCTTCGCCTTTGTCGACTGTCATTTCGGTCAAGGGTGTCAACCTTTGCACTCGAGATGGCGGCCCGGCGAAAGGCTGGCGTGTGCGGGCGAGGCTGCGAGGGCGTGATTGAGATTAGGATTGAAATTGAAATCCCCTTTCCCCTCTCGCTGGCGCGGTGCATGCCACCCAGACAAGTTACGCCTTTTCCCAACCTTTAGCAGCCGACCGATGACGAGAGTCGTTTTCGTCGCGCCGTCTCTCTCGCACCCCCACGACCGACGGGCGTCCCCACGAGTGCGAGAGAGACGGGCGCTGTTCGGAATGGGCGAGCTTTCGGCAAAACACGAGGCTTCGACGGCGCCATGCCGCGCGGCCGCAGCAGCGCTCGTTAGGAAGAAGGCGAGGGAGGAATAAGGAAGGGAGGGGGGAGGTGATTGACAGGCCTGCGATTGGCAGCAGCCGCGGTGGGACCGGCAGAGAAACAGGGGCGGCGCTCGCGCTCCGTCGCGGAGGTGTCGCCGAACAATGGGAGCGTTACTCCCGGCCGCGCGGAAGAAGAAAAAGGAGCTGTGGGAGTTTCCTCGACAACAACACACGTGTTGATTGCCATGCAGGTCGTGTTGCGCAACAACTGCTACCCGTGTTGTTGCACGCGGCATGCCGCCCTCCCCGTCCCCTCACAGTTGGCCAGAAGACCGGCGCTGGCGGCCTCTCTCTCTCTCTCTCTCTCTCTCTCTCTCTCTCTCTCTCTCTCTCTCTCTCTCTCTCTCTCTCTCTCTCTCTCTCTCTCTCTCTCTCTCTCTCTCTCTCTCTCTCTCTCTCTCTCTCTCTCTCGACGCGATTTGGTCTTCTGGCCCACTGTGCGCCCCCTTCTTTTGGGCGTTTTCGGAGATTGACTTGTGAGCGCGCGGACCTTGAGCCGTCTGGGGTCTCTGCAGAGAGGCCTCTCTGGCGGGCCGCACGGCGAATCGCGCTGCACTGGCAAAGTAATGAGAAAGTCGTGTCGCTCGCCGAGATTATCGCGGGGGAGGCCGCAGCGGACTGATGATGCCGGCGCTCTGTCTCTCTCGCACCCCTACGGGACGCCCCGCGAGTGCGAGAGAGACAGCCTGCAGCCGCGTGACGAGCGAGGACCGGCAGTGTGCGCCCCGCGCGAGCTCCGAGCCTCGTCGTGCGCAAATAGAGTGCACTTGCTATCGGCACTCTCTAGTAGAGTTAATTAGACGTGTGGAAATCGCGGGTGGGACCCATTTTCGGGCGGGCGTTTGTCTTGCCTATGTTAAGTATGGTTCAGGCAACCCGCACGGCAAGCCAAGCCCCCCATGGGCCGGCAAATGACGTAGCAACGCACACGACCCCAGAACTGAGGTGCGCCGCTGGCAACGTCACCCTCGCCCTCAGGCATGACCCAGGCGAACCTAACCCAACCTGCGCGAACCGCGCCGACGCGCTAGCCGCGCCGACGCTTTCACTGAAGGGCTTGTCTGGCTGCCGTGGCTGGCTGGCGCTAGCTCCTGGGCCGGGCAGCACAGTGGCAAGACCGGTGGAGGCGGCCAAAAGTCTGGATGCGTTTTGAGCTCCAGAGTCGCTAAATGGGACTCGAGCCAAATGGGTGACCCCACCAATGGATTGTTCTCCAAACGAGGAATCCATTGGTGGGGTCACACGTTCGATTCGAGTCCCATTTAGTGCCTCTGGAGCTCAAAACGCGTCTAGAATTTCGGTCGCTCAACGGCCTTCTGACCCACTGTGGGCGGCCGGCCGGCCGGGCCGCAGACTGATTCCGAGAGTCGTTTTTCGTCGCCCTGTCGTCTTCCTCGCACTCCTGGGGCCTCGGTGCGAGAGAGACAGGGCGACGAGAACCACTCTCGGAGTCAGTCTGCAGGGCGCTTCCCGCCGCGCGTCCCTTCGGTCCCTTCGCTTTACGTAAGTGGAGTACCTACGGTACCTGCGGCCGCCTACACAGCGCGCAAACCGCCGCCGCCTCGCGGCCGCTGGGACCTGCTCCACTGCGAGGGGATGCCCAGCGCTGCGTTGACCCAAGTTTTCTGTTGGCAGCTCTGCTTGCTGCTGGACGGGCTGTCTGGTCTGTTGCTTTTGCTCGCTGGTGTTTGTTTTTGTTTCAATCATGGTTGGCGCCTTTTCTGACGGTCTCGGCGTATGAGTTGATAACAATTGATAACAGATTTTACAGATGCAATATGTGGACGGTTGGGTATCCTGTTTTCGTCTGAACTATCTTCCTCGTTTCTAATAAATTTTGCGTCGTCTTTTGTTGCAGCACGACTCAGCCATGGATTACATTCCAACGCGGATGACGAAGGTCTCGACGCCCAAACCAGCTGCGAACCCTCTGCAGTTCGTCAAGGTTGGGCCCTGCGACCTCTTCAAATCAGCTCAAGAAACCCTGAAGAAGGTGGAGGAAGTGAAGAAGATGAAAAGGGAGGTCCGAGATGAAGCCGAGGAGTGGCAGTCTGTGAGTCATCCACTTATCTATCTTATCTATCTATCATTTGGTGACGATCATGGCAATACCATGTGCACTGTAACTTACCGCAACATTTATTTTCCAGAATTTAGACAATTGGAAGTGCAGTCGGAGGAAGAGGGTGGAGCATATAATCGACAGAGTTGTAGAAGTAAAGAAATTTGAACTTGAGGAACATGAACGCAACAGGAGAAAGGCGAAAACATTCAGTGAAATGATGGAAGAAAGGTAAGTAATGTGTTATTATGCACTCACCTAAAGACTAATGGCTTGTGTAATAATTAAAAAATTTGTTCTAGGACATCGAGGGGGCGAAAAATGAGTCTCCTTGTCCACAAGGATGACGATTCAAATGATCTGAGTGATCTTGGAATTGGCACAAGTAGTGACAAAAGTAGTGTGAGTGAAGATTTTACGAATGATGACAACCACAGCATGGTAAGTTTCTGTCTGTCTTTTGTTTTAATTTTTCATTTTCTTTTTTTCTCAAGATTCAGAAAACATTTTGGTTTTTACAGGATGATGGAGACGTGTCACATAAAAGCCACTACCATGACCAAAATGGTAACAGTAAACAAAATGGTGAAAGGGGCAAGGTTGCAACAAATGGGCATGATGATGATACATCAACCAATGCAACAATCTCTTCACCAGAACCAGAGGAATACACCTATGACAGAGCCATTCAAGGCTACATGAATTTTACAGAAACGAGAGTCAAGTCAAGAAATGTGACCCATGTTTCTAGGTCAGAAACTGAAATAGATGAAGATGGTCCAATCAAAAACTCCACTAAACCATCACCGCAAAAGCGTTCACCTGCTACTGGTCCTAAACCACGTAAAGAGACAGTAAATGTAGAGGAGGATATCGCTGACATGGAAAGACTGCAATCACGGAAGTTCAGTGGGTCATCCAGTGATTTACAAACCTCTGAAAAGAAGCTTAATGTTCCTAAAGTGGACATTCTTAAGAGGAAGGAACTTTTTGAGCGATCTGAATCCTGTGATTCAAATGAACTGTTCAAAATTGCTCCAAGAGCTGCTGGAGACCTTGTTAACTCAAAGAGCATTCGTGATCGTATGTCTCATCTCGGAAAACAAAAGAGTGAGGAAACTGTAGACAAACCTAATCAAGCTAAACAACTTTCAAGCGAAATTTCAGTTAAAGATAGATTATCTTTGCTTGAAAGACAAAAATCTACAGGTAGTCAGATCAAATTGACCAGTAGCTCCAAATTAAATACTCTGGCTTCCTCTGGAGATGGCTCAGTATCTTCCCCTCCCACCATCAAAGATCGTCTCAGTTGTTTGGAGCAAGTTTCATCACAAGATAGATTGTCTAAAATTTCTTCAGAAATTACTCCTACCTCCATAAAAGAACGTTTGTCTGAGCTGGAGGCACCAAGAGAAGTTCCCAAGAAAGTTATGCCAGACAGAGACCCTTCTTTCCGAGATAAATTGGCAAATTTCCGCAGCACAGAAGTAGATTTAAACTCTCCAGAAGTTTCTAAATCTATAAATAATTCTGTTGTGGATTCTTCAGCCAGATTTGTAAGCCCTGATGATGAAGAATTTTACTGTAAGCGACCATTTCATAGGTCCTTAGACAGTTTGGATGTTGATTCTTCAAGTGTGGTAAGCAATGAGCCCTATGAAAGAGTTCAAAGCTTAGAAGATCTTGACAGCTGTGGACCAAGCAGAAATTATCCCGCCTCTGCTTCTTCCAATGAAAACCTAGTGCTGTCGTCCCACAGTGGGGACACAGACCGTGAAGACAGTGGTATCCACACTGCAGATGTTTCGTGTTCTGTCAGTCAGGCAGATGAACCTGCAGATCTTGGTGATATTAATATGCCTTGCAGCAACATGTTCATGGATAATGGTGGTGCTTATGGTGCGGAAAATGAACAAAATATGGAATACGCTCCACCAACCATTGTGAGCCAGCTTGCAAAGATAAATATAGCTGAGACTGTCCCTTTTGAAAATGTCTCAAACCATTCAGAAGTTGTAAGTCCAGAAAAAAACTACTCTTCTCACTCACAGGTGTTGGTTGACTCAACTAATTCATATTCATCCTCAAAGTCTAGTGTCGCTTCTTCTAAAATACATTCTGGCCAGCATTCCTCTCTTCCAACAATTCATGAAGTTTCTCATGACTGCTCCCCTGTGGTGTTTGTCTCTGACACTGAATCTGAAACATGTATTAGTTGCACAGAGTCTACTTTTCCGAACACTGTCAAAACAGACTCTCTTGAAGCTGAAAATGTCTTTGTCTGTACCAATGACTCAGAAACTGAACAACTAATTTCTCAGTCTGCGGTGGTGGTGCCAGACAAAGTTGATGTGGCGGCTGTTGCTGCTTCATCTGGAGAAACTTGCATGCTTAATAATAACCCGAGTGAAGTTTTCATTTCACCTTCACACTTTGCTGCTGCGGACCAATCTGCCATGGATCAGTGTTCAGAGGACAAGGAGGACATATCGGATGTCTTGGTGTTGGTGGCGTCAGAGAATTCAGATGGCACTGGCCATAGACCCAGCATAGAGAAGGTTAGCAAAACAGCATGAGTAGAATGTGATTGCCTCTCAAAAATTTCATACAAACGTATTCCATGTGTAGACAGAGCAGCAAAAATTAGGTATAGGTTCCTTATCTTGGAAATGAGGCCCTGAGGTCAAACATCTGACCTGTCCATTTTTATAAAGTCAAAGAACTCACAGTTCTTCTTAAGTAGCTCATTTGTGCTTACCTCTTCGTATTTCAAATTTTAATTCTAATATAATTTTTTGCTTCACTTAAATTTTGATTGCATGATCTATTTCACTAACATCCTATAGGCATGTTATGCGCACCTTGCACTTGCTTGAAATAACACAACAGATATTATTTTGCGATTTAAATGTAGCAATTCAATGTGTATCTCAGATTTCCCCCTAACAGCTAATTTTGTTTGCTCTAAACTGAAAAATTCGTTTTCAGGGGTCTAAAGCGTATTGTCATGGTGTGAATTCAAGAGACTCCATGGATCGAGATTTGTCCTCTGTCACATCGGGTGAAACTGATGCTGATGTTAGTTCCTTTCTTGATCAAGCCTTACTTGAAGAGGACATGAAAATGTCACCACCACAAGCTCAGCAACCATCTGCTGCTAAGCATGATGTAAGTACCATCGTTATAATATTGGTGTTAGTATACAGCTTACTGCTAGACCTCTTGGTTTGATCCCCTCTTGCTGGGTTTCAGGCACAGACAAATGAAGTCAGTGTTGCCCCTCTTCAACTCTCCTTTCCTCTGGGCACTTCTACTTCTGCTGAACCTCCAAAGGAGAAGCCACCTCCACCCCCTGTTGAACTTAGTGATGATGAGGAAAATGTTGATCATAACAAAAACAACTCATTATCTTCTGTTCGCAATAATAATTCAAAAAGCAACCTTGGTCGCCTGGACTCTACCAAGAGGATCAAGAAGGATTTGCGTCGCAAAAGGTCTGACTTCTTGGGCATAGAGGGAAGCAATGACAGCTATCTTGATTGTGGTGAGAAGCATTATAATTATTTATTCTCTTACTTTTGAAAATCTGTGTGACTCTAGTTGTTACTTTAGAACCTGCTTTTATCGCCTCTGATTGTTTACAGAATTGAATGTGGCTCCCCCACCTGATATGACGTCATTCCTGCAAGAAGAGCGTCGCCTTGAACAGGAGCTGTACCGTCAAATGCAGCCGACCCTGTACCCTGAGTCTGACCATGGTTCTAATCAGGGAGAAAGCAGGGACTCAGGTGTTGAGTTGGACAATCATTTGCACTCACACAACCCACATACTGACTACAGTCATGAAGTTCAGTCATGTGAGAATCACAGCCGTCAGAACAGTGAGGTAACTAAGGCTTCGGTCTATCATCATGTGTTGCAGTTTACCATTACTGTGGTTTTAAGTTCTAACGAATTTCTTCTTAACATCGTAGACTTTTGGAAATGCAAGTTCCACTTCAGAGGAAGATGAAATAATTAAGAAGGAAAGAGAAATAATTGAGATGCTGGAGAAAGAAGAGCAATGGCGATATGGTACCAACACTATTCTGTCTCCGAGTGACCACCACCAAGTTGGTAAGTACTGGAGCCTCATCGTGCACAGTGCTTGTTTGTTGTGTCAAGATGGTATAACTCTCCACTATCTGTTCAAAGGTGAAAAACTAGCGGCAAAATTGAGAGAATTGGAACAAGAAAAGATGCGGCTGGAGTGGGAGCGAGCTGAGGAGTCACGTATAGTAGCCGCAGAGCAGGCTGCTCGTCAGGAAGACCAGAGACGGATACGACTTAAAGAACAGCATCTGAGACAGCAAGAGGTACGGGAAACTCGTTTGTTTCAGTCATTTTGTTCTCAGAATAGTTACAGCTTTTTTTTATTTTTTATTTTGAGCAACTTAAAGTGTGTTTTTGTTTATTTTGTTTTCTGGACAAGATAGTTTTGATGGTTTGCGTGGGTTGAGAGTAGCTACCAGTGCCATGCAAGACTGGTTTACTAAAACGTGCTTTGTTTCCAATATCTATCACCTGTTCTATGCTGGTGTTCTTTAGCTTTCATTTATGATCTTAGAGATTAATTCCTGTAAATATACCTCATCCTGTAGGCCTCATTTCTAACCCTGCGCATATTTTTCATATTTTAATCATTTTAAAATTTATTACTGCAGTACTTAGTATAATTATTTGTATTTTCTAATATTGCTTGGGTCAGCATCACATGTGCTTCATGGCACTTCATGTACATATGGCGTGTTCATTATTTACAGAGTAGGCACGCTGGTGGTGCAGGTGCTCCATTCGACTGCGACCCATCAGACATGACTCCGGTGAGGGTCTTTTATTACCACCTACCAATTATTGTCTGCCATTCGCTCCACCCTCTCTCCCTCTCTCTCTCTCTTTTTGGTTTTCTCTTTTCCTCTCTCCTGCGCTCACTCCCGATTCCCCCTCCTGCTTCCCTCCCTCTCTCTGATATATTTTTTGGCAGAGTATTATGCTCCTCTTATTTCTCTGGGATTCCATCTTCTGCATGATCAGAACCTAATTTACTCCCTCATATAGGTCTAGTTTAACGTTTTGGTACAATTTGCAATTTGCTTGCCTTTGCAAACTGACTTGCTGTTTGTGGCTTTATTTTTAATTCTTTTTATTTTTAGAATGCTTTTATACTTTATTGTTTTAATTTTGTGCCTTCAGTAAAATGTACATAGATCAGATTATTGTTTCTTTGTGGAATTTCTTTGAACTTCTTTTCTAAATTCTTCTTGTTGGTGGTGCATGGTAACAGGAACAGTCAAGTATAATTCAATGTCCTTTTTCTTTTCTGTTTTAAGGATGCTCTTCGTGAGGAACAAGAGAGATTAAAACTAGAGCAAGCCGAACTCAACAGGCAGAGGGAAATATTTGCTGCCAACCAAGTCAACAACCGTCAAAGCTGGGACTCATCATCCTCAACAGCGCACCGGTCATTGCAAGATGTTTCAGGGTCTCCTCTCATAGGGAGTCACAGTCAACTCAACGTGCCTGTCAACAATGCCCCTTTAAATTATCGGCTGTCACTACCTGACCTGCAGCAGTCAGATTTAGCTGTACAGTCTATGGGTGCGCATCATCACAGACCACCACCTCCCATTCCTCCTGCAAAGCCCCTCTCAGTTATCAGCCAGGAAAGACTCAGTGATAATGGTCTTAGGTAAGGCTGTCAGAAATTAAGCAACATCGTCTTAAAATTTGTGTGTGTGTGTGTGTGTGATGTTTTTCAAACATATTGTTTGTTTATTTAAAATATGCATTAATTGTTTCCAGGCAGGAGCATTTACAGTCATCAGGGGATTCATTAGCCCTCTCATCAGAATCCCAACACAGTCGATTCAATTCTGTTGGACTGCCCTCTGTGCCAATGGCGGTCTCTCCAACATCATCCACAGGAAGTCAACAGATGACTCGTCAGACACTCCATGCTTTGAGTGCTGCCCCCAGAAGTAAAATCATTGCCACTGATACTTGGGTGCAAGCCAAGAGAAAACCAGAAAGCCAACGCAATAATAATCGTGATCACTACCAACACTGGCTCATTCAGGTATTAACTATTTTGTAACTTACCACCTGAGTGAGAGTTATCCTCTCATGAATGTATTGTTTTAATTCATGAAAAAAAATGTATCTGCAGGAAGCTGAGCAAAGGCGCATTACTGAGCAACACCAGCGAAATGCAGTGTCTCGCAAGTCCTTGCCACCTAATGCCCCACAGACTCAACACAACCCACCCAAAGCAAACATCACAGTTCAGCCTCAAACAGCCCAAGGCTGGCAGTACCCTCATCCTCACCATCAGCATACCATTCACCAAGTTAGTATTTTTGAAGAAAAAATTTACATGTTTTCTAAGCAACAAAATTTTTATTTGCTTGTTTCATTCTGTTGCAGTTGCCACATCAGCATCAGCATCACCAGCCCCACCCCCATCCTCACGTGCAACATTCCCATGTTCCGATTCAAACATCAGCACCACCTGTACCTCCTCCCCCAAGACAGGAAAAGCCCTTGCCTGATGCCATCATTCAAACACTTACTCAACGTGTGCAAAATAGAGCAAACATGAATGATACAAACCGAAGGTAAGTGACTATATATTTGGCCCAATTTTGCATTGTTAAGAGCAGTTGTATTCTTTCTACTTTAATTGAACCATTTACTGAGAGATGATTTTCTTCTCCCTTTCCAGGCTTGATAATAGTCCGGCACGTGAGAGCCGTTCAGTGAACCAAATCGCTTCAAACAACATGAATAATAACAATATGAGTAATATGAATATTAGTCACAGTCACACCAATGGAAGCTATGCTGCAAACTCACAAGAGAAAATGTTGAGTGTTAGTGGTAAGAAGAAATGTTCTCACTGCAATGAGGAGTTAGGTATGTAAAGGACGTGACGTACGAATGTCTGTGTTTATACTACTTTTATTTCAGAAAGGGCTATAGTTTTACCTTATCTTACAGGTCGAGGAGCAGCTATGATTATTGAAAGTTTACGACTGTTTTACCACATGGACTGCTTTAAATGCTGTGTGTGCCATGTTCAACTTGGGGATGGACTCATGGGCACTGATGTCCGAGTTCGCAACCACAAGCTACATTGTCACAACTGTTATTCCAGTGATGATGGTAAGTTTGATTCCAAATTGAGGAAGAATTAATGTCAATGAGAATTTACTGAATGTTATTTTGTTCTATTTCAGGAGTAAAATTTAGCTGCGTATAACTTTCTTTTCTCCTTATGCTGCAAACAAACATCTGTTAGTCAGAGTCTGAAAAGGCTCCTTCTTGTACTTAAGTAACCTGTAAATCTTTGTGATCTAGTTGCGTCGACAAGACCAAAACTTAATTATGTATGTGTTTATAATATTAAGAAGACATTGTAGGAGGTCAATCATAGCCAAGGTGACTAAAATTGAGAAGTAAACAATGCATGTTCTTCATGTAATTAACTCTTAAATTTCTTCCTAAGAACTGTAAAAAAAAATTAAAAATAGTGATAAAGTGTTTTAGATATTGCACTTTTGGTTTTGTTGAAGTGCATGTACATATTACAAGTATAGGCTCAAACATTATGTAGCCACTGGCCACTTATCTGTGACTTTACCAACTCTTTATTGGTATGTACTTTCCTAACTGTTTGTAATTATTGTGAATAGGTATGTGTATAAACTTTATAAATATATATTGTAACATATAGTTCTATTGTTAAATGTATCAAGTCAACCTACCACACGACCAACAAACCCCAGACTTGTGTTTAATATGTAGTAGAATTACATAGTTCGTATAAAAATTGCCAAAGTTGGTAAACTTGCTCTGATAACTCTTGTAAAAATTATGAATAAAAAGATGGAGAAATGTGTTATGTCTGTTAAAGGTATATAGCTTTATTTATGTCTCCCCATTAACAGAAATAGAAAGTACTTGAATGACTTGCAATGTTGTTTTTTGTTTGTTTCTTTTTTCCTGCAAAGAGAGGAACTGTGTGTTTGTACGTATGTATAGCTTTAAAGCATATGACAATCCGGTTCATTTTTAATGCGATTCTGGCTTCCACAGTCATGTTATTGATCAAATATGTTGTTGGTTTTTTTTGTGAACCAGGATGATGTTTTAAGTCAAAGCCTAATTCCTTTTCTTTTCTTGCTAATCTGTAAATGTAGTTAGGCAGTTCCATTCAGGCAATCCGTTCAAGAGGAGTTTGTTGTACGCAAGTTGTAATATGTGCTATGGGCTTATGTCATACATATTGCTCTTTGTAGTTTTGTAACAATAAAGAGTATTCTTGGTTCGTTCAAGCTGTTTTCCTCAATTCCTTTCCTTTTTTTGCCAAAAATGATCGACCATCTCGGATTGGTCTGAAATTGGTATTGAAGTCACTATGGTTCTAAGAGACAGATACCGGGTGCCAAATGGTTGCATTTTATTGGGCGAGCATGGGTTGCCTACCTCTCTAGTGCAGGCTTAAAAGATATTGCTATTTTTTCAGGAGGTTAGAAATTAGACACAAACACTTCATTAACAAAAGGAAACATTTATTACTGTAAATATAATAATAATCATATGAGAAAGTTTCGACATACTTACTACTAGGAGCACCATATGCGCGACAAAGAACCATAACAATAATTAAAAAGAAGCAATCACACGATTTGATCAAGGCAGGCCTCGAGACATTGACAGGGAGGCGTGCTATCACGTTGGGGGTGCGGCGCGTGCCGCCATCACGCCGGCACTGACTTGTTCATCTTCTTGGCTTGCTCCGGCTCCACGGGGATGTCGTTGACGGCCACCCTTTTCCGTTTCCGGTGTGCACTAGTCCTCTCCGGAGCCCTCTCCGTGGGGGGCGTGACTCCGTCCTCCTCCTCCGGCTCCGATAGGCGTCCGGGGCCGCGGTCGTCGGGGAGGTCATCGTCGTCCTGGTGGGCCGCGTGGCCGTTGCACAGCGCGTCGCTGGCCTCGGCCTTCGGCTTGAGCACCGCGTCCGCGTCGGCCTCCGCCGAGGGCTCCGGCACGGCTTCGACGGGCTCCTTCTTCACGGCTGCTTTGGCTTGGATGGGGATCGGGATGGGAATGGGGATCGGAATGGGGATTGGGATTGGTATGGGAATGGGGTACGGCACCATGACCGTCACGGGGGGCAGCAGCGACAGCGGCGGCGGCTGGCCGCCTTGCAGTGGCGGTGCGCCTTGCACGCCTTGCAGTGCAGGCAGGGCGGCGGCGTGGTGCATGGGGTGCGCGTCTCGCATCGGCAGCCGCGGCGGGCCCATGAACGGCGGCATCCTGAGGGGCGGCATCCCCGCCGGCCCGCGGCCCATGGCACCCATGGGACCCATGGCGCCGAAGGCCTGCTGCATGAAGGGCGGCGGGGCGGTGGGGCTGGTGGGGCCCTGGCTGGGCGCGGCGGGCCCCGCCAGTGGGACTCCCAGAGGGCCTCCAGCGGGCAGCAGCGGTCCCTGCGCTCCTGGCGGCGCGCCGAACAGTCCCTTAGGGAAGAGCATTGGCAGGTTCCTCCAGTTGGGCGGCAGTGGAGGCATGTGTGGCGGCGGCGGCGGCAGCGGCAGGGCGGGGGCGGCCGGGACGGGGGCGGGCAGGGGCGCGGCGCGGCATGGCGACGGAGGCCCCGCTGCCCCCGACGGCGACGCCGCGGCCGCCTGTTCGACCCTCAGCGCCGCGACGCTCAAGTCCGTGGCAACGCAGGACGCCGCCGACGTGCTGGCCGACGAGGACGGCCGCCTCCCGCGGCTGCATCGCGAGCTGGCGGAGAAACAAACAAAGCAGAGTCAGTCTTCGGCGGGCTTCACCACAACCCAAAGCTCGAGATGGCCTTGTTCCAAGAAGACGCATTGGGCGTCGGCACCGATTTTCGTCCTTTTGGGCCCAAGCCGACGCGACCCGCACCCGATTGCAACGCGCAATCAACATGACTGTGGCTTGGCTGGCCCAGATGCTCGCTGTTTTGGGGTTTCGGGGTTTTGGGGCGCAGCGCGTCGAAGGCTGTGCGATAAGGGTGGCCGAAAACACGCTGCGCACTACGTCACAGACCGACGGCCATCACCATCATCATCACCACCATGACCATCATCGATGAGAGGCCACTGCAGACCTTCAGCGGTTCGAGCCCGCAGCCGGCGCTCACCTTCTCCCCTTGCTGGCGGAGTGTGCCGGCGGCGCGTCCACGGACGACGACGACGACGTGGTGGCGCTCTGCGCGGCCGGCGTCCTGGTGCGCGGCGGCGGGGTGGCGGAGCTCGGCCTCGGCGACACGCGGTCGTCCTCGCGGTCGCCGCGGACGTCCTCGTCGTGGTCCTGGTCCGCGTCGGGGTCCCCGTCGACGGGCGAGCCCGGGCCCTCGCCGCAGTCCTTCATCCACAGGTCCGGCGTGATGAGTGGCTTCCCCGGGGCGGGGGTGGCGGCGGGGTGCGGGTGCATCTCAAGGTGTGCCGCCGTCTCGCGGCAGAACAGGTTCATTTTGTACTGGTTCAGGCATTTGTCGCTGCAACAAAAACAAAAAGCAGTCCGTTAGTCAAATTGGCCAAAATTCAAGGGGGTGCGAGAGAGACAGTCTCGACGTCCCCCGACGAAGCGGACAGCCGCAGCCTGCCATGGCCCGGCCGAGGCCAGCGTCGTGTTCTATACGATTTCAATTACAACTCGGCTCATTGTCCCACTCCACTGCGCCAATTAAAGGACGCGGCCCTGCCTTTGATGTCGGCGAGGGCTTACTGCGCATCTGCACGCCCTGGCTGCGTCTGTGTGTGAGTGAGAGAGCGAGAGACTGCGACGGCATGGAGGTTCTCAAGTGCGCTGGCCAGCAGACGAATTCCGAAAGTCGTCTGCGCCGCGCTGTCTCTCTCGCACCTAAACGGGCCGCCGCATGAGTGCGAGAGAGACAGCGCGACGACCGCTCGGCATCGGCCTGCAGTGTACATCCACATGAATCATTCGGCTTGACCGCGCTTTGCTTTGGCTTCACTTTCCGCGGGGCGGAAACTGCATCCGTCCCGCGTGAGCGCCGCGCCGCCAAAGAGGTCCGCGACGTGTCCGCGACGCCAAGCGACCCGCCGAGCGACGAAGAGACCCCATCGATCCTCCCGACGACCGACCCCGCGACGCGACGCGGACGCGGCCGTGACTTGGCCGTGGTCCGGGGTGTTGTTACAGGAATGCTTGGTGTCTCGTTTTCAAAGGCCGAGCAGAAAAGGAGCGGGGGGTGGGGAGGGGGATGGAGGGGGATGGAGGGGGCAAACGTGAGCATGCGGAGGACGCGCCGGCACCTGCACCACGGCGCAGCGCAGCTTGCACCCCGCGCCCAGGCGTGTGTGTGTCGGCGACCTGGCGCGGGCGGCCCGCTTTGAAGAGTTGGTCGGCGTTCATCGGCCACCCCGACGGAGTCCGGCCGGGGTGGGCCGGGCCGGGGCGGCCAGGGGGTGGCGTGGAACCGGAGGCCTCCTCGCGCGAGGACGAGGCTCAAGCCGAGGACGAGGACGGGCACCAAGAGGGACGCCGAGGACACCCGAGACGCGGGATCCAGTGACGGTGCGCGGCGGCGGGGGGCATCGCGACCAGCATCGCGTGTCCGCGCGGCGTCGGGTGGCACAACAGAAATATCAATTATGGAAAACGTGAACGCGGCCCGTGGGGTACGGCGGTAGCGGCCCGGAAAGGCCGGCCGCAAAGACGCCGCCGTCACGGATGGCGCAGCGTCGCGACGCCAGGAGACACCATGAAGACGCCGTCGCAATCACGCCGAGCATGACGGCGGCCAGGACGCAACCCTGATCGGTGCATTTCTGCAGAGAATGGGGGAGAAATGAATCAAACGCGCCAATGCGAAGGGGAAAGGGGGCGGGGCGGGGCGGTCGCCGTCGTCCGTGATTCACATGGGCCAAGCCATTTATCTCGCCGCGGCCCCGCCCCGCCACGCCCCGCCACGCCCCACGAGGACGTGCTCGGCAAAGGCCCGGGCATGACGGCCACGCCGGCGGTGCCAGGACGGCGCTCCGCGTCTTGCTTCTCGCTGCTCATTCTTGGTACAGAGAGATGGGCAAAAGGGCATACTGTCATTACTGCCCCTGTAAGTAGGCCGCCTCTGGATCCACCTCTGGTGCGGCAGGGCCACGTTGTCCTTCTCAACGGCGCGGTTCTACTCCCGCGGCTCGACGGGCAATCGGCGACAGGCAGACAGACAGGCAGACGGGCGCTGCGACCTCCGCGTAAAAGGACCGGGCGAGAGGGAGACGAGGTACACGTACACGGCGCGGCCCGCGGTGCACGCGGCTTGGCACGGCGCGGCTTGGCGCGGTGCGCCTGGTGCTGGGTGTCTCTGGTCCCTGTGTGTCTGGTGTCGGGTGTCTCCCCGCCAGGCCACGCCTGGGCACGGCACGGCAGGGCGTGGACGAGCCCTACCCGGTCGCGTCGCTGATATCCGAACCCACCCCTGGGCGGCCAGCTCGGGCTGCCTGGCTGCCGGGCTGGCCGCGTCCGGGATGAAACACCCACCCTAGCCGTCAGACGACTGCGAACACCTCTCTCTGCTCCGGAGGGCGGACCGTCTTGAGAACGAAAGCAGCCAGCTGGCTCTCTCTCTCTCGCACTCACGGGGCGCCGCGTAGGGGTGTGAGAGAGACAGAGCGAGGCAGCAACCCCGGGGCGCAACGCGGGCTGCCTTGGGGCTGTCGGTCAGGGGGTGGCGGGGCGGCAGACGACTGATTCTTCACAGCGGTTTCGTCTCTCTCGCACTCATGGGGCGTTCCGTGAGTACGCGAGAGAGACAGAGCGACGAAAGAGTACTGTAAGGCCTGCAGAGGATAGGGCACCTGACGTCATATGACCTTAAGGGCACCCGCCGCGTACCTGCAGAACTGCAGCTGGTTCTCGCCGTCCTGGAAGTCGACGTAGCTGACGGTGTGGCGCACGTGCCGGCACCAGTCGCACGTCCTGGAGCGCTTGAAGGAGGCCCTCCGGCTCTGCGTGAAGCACACCTCGGAGCAGAAGGCGGCCAGGTGGCCGCCGGGACTCCGCAGCGAGAAGGGGCGGTTGGCCGGCGCGCCCTGGTGGCACCACGAGCACGTCATGGAGCCCTCCGCCGTCGCGGCCGCACCGCCGTCTGGAACAGGGATCAACATCGATTGTTTATTGCCGGGCTGTTTATTATAGAAGTGGCACAGAGACGAGAAAAGATGACTCATCCGTTGTCTCATCCCAACATAAACCCTCCGGTTTCGCATCTGCTGCTTCGAGGAGGGTGACCTCTTTCATCTAATTAATTGCAGTGCCTTCAAAAGGAGATTGAAACGGAAAACTGCAGCGAAACCCCACCCCGAGGCAAAGGCAAGCTTTCCGACCCTCCCAACAGTCCGGGGCAGGGCACTGACCCATCCCAGAGTCCACTGACTCCTCAATACTATGCGTCGGATGCGATTTGATTCCGATTCGAATCCACACGCCTTCCCCGTATTATCAGCGAGGCTGGCCCGGCCGGGTTCGTGGACGTCATCCGGTGCAGGTCACTCCGCCTTGTTTGCGCGCTGCACCACACTATCTGGGCTAGCCTTTTGACACTCGCCCCCGAAATGTATGACAAAAAGATCCCTAAAAAAGATTCGGTGGCGGCGCGGCGTGTCGTATCTAACTGACCCGTCCAGGGCTGCCGTCTGGCACCGGACATGGGGACACGTATCAGCACACTGACCCCCGCACATGACGGCAAGACGGCGTCAAGAAGTCGTACATCGACCTTTACAAAATTTTCGTCGTTTCTTTCTCACAAATGGGGATTTTTAATATGCCGCGACAAGGTAAATTGAGTGCTGAAAAACTTCGCCGAGTACTGGAAAAGGCCGGCGAGGAGAAAGTGGCCGCAAGACGTTCCCTGCACTGCACATTGCATCGACCGGAGGGAAACCGGCAGTTTTCCCGGTGAGGCGAGGCGGGCGGTGGTTGGGTTAGGTTAGTGGATAGTGGGGCAAAGACGGGGCCGCCGCGCCTCCTAGTGTCAGGGCGGGGCGGGGCGGGGTGGGGGGTGGCGCGGCAACGCGCGCCGCGCACACCAAACGGGCGTGGCGGGCGTGGCGGGCGTGGCGGGCGGGGCGGGGCCGGCGCGGCGGACAGCGCAAGATATACGGCGGGGTGGCGGTACAGTCAGGGACACTCGCGGTGCCGTGGTGCTCGCGATGCGTGGCGATGCGAGGCGGCCAGGATTGCATCCCGCAGAGAGAATGGTGTTGATCAGACGAATTCGTCCCTGAAGGGAGACGGAATAAAAAATATTACAGACGGCGTTCCTCCTCCAGCCGCGCCAGTACGCCAGGCTGCTCGCTCAGCGCGCCGCCCCGCCACGCCCCGCCCCGCCTCACCCCGCCCCGCCGGGCCGCCGGAGTACTCTATCATTACGCCCCGTTCCCCTCCCCCGCACCACCCCGGCCCCGCCCAGCGCCGTCCGCTTGCGCCCCGCCCGCCGCCCCGCCCTAACAGCCCCGCCCGACCGCGCCCCGCCCCGCCCCGCCCTGCACGCCCTGAACTTCCCCGCGCGGCCCCGCCCCGCCACGCCCTCCCCCGTCGAGCCGCGAGTTCGGTGCAGTGCCCTCAGTCAGCGCGGCGCGCCACGCCCCGATCCAGTGGCGGATCCAGCGGGGGATCCGCGAGGGAGGGTGTCCTTGGCGGGTATTTTCATTGTTGGCTCCCTGGAACGCCCCGCGCCGCTCCATTCAAAATGATCACCACTGCGCGCGGCCCCGCTCGCGCCGTGACTCGCGCATCTGATTCCGAAGGCTCGGTCCGTCGCTCTGTCTCTCTCGCACCTACACGGGACGCTCCGTTAGTGCGAGGGAGACAGAGCGACGACTCTCCGAATCGGTCTGCTGGCCGCCGAATGTGGCGGGCCGCCGACGGCGGAGGGATGCAGGATGCAGCGCGGCGATAGGGCGGCATGCCGCGGCACCGAGCGTGGCGCGATGATACGTCCATTGAACCGCATTGCAGCATTCGCATGAAAACACGAGCATAAAAAGATTTTCGTAGAGAGCAAACACTGCCGGGTTGAGCCTTCGGCCTGCGATACTGAGCAGTGAGCGCGCGCGGTGGGCAAGCGGGCGAGGCGGTCGGGGCTTCAACCGCCGGATCTGGAAACTTTCGGATTTCGGTCTGTTTTCCTTCCGACTCGCTTTCCCCGTCCTCGGCCTTGGGGAAGCGTTTTTCAGGTCGTTGGGGACGCGGGGGCGGGGAGGCGACCGGTGGCGGCGAGGGCGGTGACGGGGGTGGGGCGGGGGCGGGGCAGCGTCGCAATATAGCGTGGGCGACAAGGGGTCTTTAGCATTGCGCGGCGAAGGGAGGAACTTTATGAGTGATGAGTAAAGTACAGGAGAAAGGGGAAGGGGGAAGCCACGGAAGTCGCTAAACTCAGTTCGCCGGTGGTCTTCCGTCGAACGGCTCGCCGATAGACAATGCAGCGCACGGACTGTACCGGGAGTGTTCCAGGGATCGGCCCAACAGGAAAACGGCCACAATGGTGTTGCTGGAGGTGGGGTTGCGGATCGCCGGACACGACGCGTTTCACGAGTGATAGCTTTGATTGGGTTGGACACCTGAGGCTAGGCCGGGCTAGGCCGAACCGGCGGACCAGGTCCGACTGCGCTATTGCTCCCCATACCCCGCCCCACCACGCCCCGCGCTCGCAACAGCTGCTCGCCGATAATTACAAGGTGGCCGGGCACGTCATAGCAGTGGTGCGCCGGGCGGGGCGGGGCGGCCAGGGCGGGGCGGGCGCGGCCGGCGCGGCCGGCGCGGCTGGGCGTGGCAACACGCCGGAGCGGGCCGGGGGGCGTGTCGGCACGCCCACCGGACTCCAAGAGCCCCGAGCCGCAGACCGCACCGGACCACCAGCGCCACCACCACGACGATCCCGGAAAAGGTTGAACCTTGCCGCAGCCCATCGCAGCGGCGGCGCCTGGCGCCTATCTCGATCGCTACACAGTGGGCCAGAAGAACAGCGCCAGTGGCCTAATCTCTAGACGCGTTTTGAGGTCCGGAGTCGCTAATCGGGACTCGAACCGAACGTGTGACCCCACCAATGGATTCCAATCCATTGGCGGCGACGCTTACCTGATCTCGTCGGGCTGCCCTGCGAGGACCCCGTCGATCCCCGGCGGCCCGCGCTGCCGCTGGACGTCGCCTCCAAGTCCGACGAGTCGGCGTCGCACAGTGGCGCCGCGACGCCGCTGCCGCCGGGGTCCGCGGCCGCCGCCGCCGCCGCCGCAGCCGCCGCCGCCAGGGCCGAGGCCAGCTGCGGGGGCAGCCGGTGCGGCGGGCCGCCGAACTGGCGCAGGGCCTGGGGCAGGGACTGCGGCAAGGCCTGCGCCGGCAGCGACTGCGCCGACAGCGACCGCGCCTCGCGCCGGTCCAGCTTGTCGTAGCCGTACCACCCCAGCAGCTCGTTCATCGCCTTCTCCGCGTACTCCTGCGGACGGAATAAAGCACACAGTTACTCTGGGTCAACGAAGTACCACCATACGAAGTATTTAGAGCTATTTAGTTTGTCATACGAAGAATTAGTACACGTAAATTACGGAGTGTTTTATGTGGGGCAATTGCGCCTGGCGGGTAGGCAAACTAGATGCAGCTGTGTTCGACGGGACTGCCTACCCAGCTGACGCCTTCAGGGGCAATAGCGCCTGGAGGGTAGGCAAACCGGGTGCAGCCATGTTCCACGGGACTGCCTACCCTCCAGGCGTCTGCAGTAGCGACGCCCCAGAGCCCCACAACCTCCCTTCATCACAGGCTCAGCAACTTTACGGCAGCCGCTGATCAAAGTGGCCGAAGGCGCGTCTTCGACACGGCTAGGGGTGGCGGGGGGGCGTTTGGGGGCCCCTTTTGGGGCGGGCGCGCGCGGCCACACCCCCAAAGCTCATTTGAGGTCGGATTCATTTCCCTGCAATATGAGCCGCCATGACAATGTCATTAGAGGAGGGGTGGGGTGGGGCCGGCCGGGCCCCACTGCGGGGGAGAAAGGGGTAAGTAAGGCAAGTCCGCAAAAGTTCTCCCCCTGCATCTCCCTTCTCCGTGTTGCCCCTCTAGAGCCGAGCGCGGTCGAGTAGAAAACCTCTGTCATCCTCGAGAGGGGCCAACGCAAATATACGTTCCTTGCAGTTTCTCATACGGATGGAATTCCATCCGCTGTATGCATGCGTTCCGCGTTCAGCGGTCGCGTGGGCAGTGCTTGGCAGTGCTTGGCAGTGCTCCGCGGTGTTTGCAGAGCGGCAGCGACTCGCAGCCCTCGTTTTCTGCTTCCCCACAGAAAATGCGTGGGGCGCGCAGGCCAGGGCGTAGGCACGAAAGAAAGGGTCATTTCCAGTGGCGAGGCCAGATTCAGGAGGAAAGACGGGGGCGGGGAATTATTTCACTCAGGAAAGACCTGAAAAAACAACCCCTTTTCTTAAATTAAAAGCAAATTTTTTTAGAAAAACTACAGCAGCACAGGTCTGCGTCACATGCTGGGACTTCGTCCGGCGGGCAGCCAAGCGCCGCCTCTCCAAAGGCGACTTGACTTTTTTCGAGGGTGGGCTGACGCGGTCCACACACCGCACCCCACCCCGCCCCGCCCCGCCCCGCCTCGCCTCGCCTCGCCCCGCCTCAGCATCGACAGATGACTGCCTATAAGATGATGGCTATTTTTACCTCGGCCAAGAGCTCTCTGTTCGGTTCGGCTGGCTAACCCCGCCCGACCCGACGCAGCAGACTCATTCCGAAAGTCGCTTTTGTCGCTCTGTCTCTCTCGCACTCATGGGACTTCCCCTACAGGTGTGAGAGAGAGAGAGAGAGAGAGAGAGAGAGAGAGAGAGAGAGAGAGAGAGAGAGAGAGAGAGAGAGAGAGAGAGAGAGAGAGAGAGAGAGAGAGAGAGAGAGAGAGAGAGAGAGAGAGAGAGAGAGAGAGAGAGAGAGAGAGAGAGATCCCCACGCCGGGCGTAACCATACGCCACCGGGAGGCAGGATGGCAGGGGCAGAGGCGAGGCCAAACGAGTGAATGAATGGCTCTGTCTCTGTCGCACGCCGCGCCGCGCGATTCACAAGAGGCGCTGCTTCGTCGTTGTCTGTCTCTGTCACACTCATGGGGCACTCCGTAAGGGCGCGAGACGGACAGAGCGCCGAGTTCGGTCTCCCAGGGCTTCCTTGAAATCAAATATACCACGTCCCATTATTAGCAGTTGGAACGCAACGTGCATCGCCCTCTCGCCGCCCTCCACCCCTCGTCTAAAAACGCGGAAATAACCCCGTGGTGGTGGAGGTGGTGGTGGCCATGGTGCCGCCGCTGGTCTCTTCTCTGGTATCACCACTGATCAGATGGTGCCACGGTTGGTTATTCATGTTTTCCTCGCCGACCCGGCAGTCACTTGATATGGCCGGGGCCTGCTGGGCTGGAGTGGGGAGGGAGAGGGGGTTGAAGCGCGACTGCCAGTCAACGTTACGTCGTTGTCACTGCAGGCCGGCGCGGCCCTCCAGGGGGCAGTCCATCGGGCGGACGATGCGCATTGCCGATAGTCAGTCAGAGAAACACGGCATCCATGAGTCAAAATGACGCTGCTAAACACGGAGGCGTGCCAAGCCAAGCCTGGACCAATAGACGACTTGCGCTAGGCGAAATAAGTAGAGAGGAAGAAGAAGAATCTTCACAAACATGGCGGCAGGTCCCTGATTGGTCCTAGCAGCCGACGGCTGCCGCCCGCCATGTTCGTGAAGATCTTTTCTTCCTCTTGTTTGGCCTGGCTCAAGCCGTCTGTGGCGCCGCAGCCCCGCGTTCCCTGCCGTGTCGGCGGCCTCGCCCGGGGCGGAGGCAGGCCTCGCGGGAAACAGCGCGCTCATTTCCAAACATTGCGTCGCTCTGTCGCACTCATGGGCGTCGTCCTGGGTGCGAGAGAGACAGAGCGACCGGCGCGCGACACACGGAGCTGTGTTGTGGTGGCTGTGACCCGGTCAGTTGGACTGCTGTCCCTGGAATGTGCCTCTGCAGCTGAACGTCGAGGCCACCTCGCCTCGCCTCGCCGCGCCACGGCCCGGCCGCCTCCAAGGCTGCTGCAGACGGAGAGTCTGTCTCTCTCGCACCCAGACGGCATGCCCCGCGAGTGCGAGAGAGACAGAGCGACCAAAAAGACTTTCGGAAACTGGCTATGCGTGGCGGCTGCATCTCCCTCTGCATCCTCCACTGCCTTCTCGTTTCCCCGGCTCGCGTTACCCCTGCAGTGACTGACTCCGCGCGGCGTTCCGTCCCTCTGTCTCTCTCGCACCCGCACCGGACGCCCCGTTCCAGACTCACTAAATGAGACTCGAATCCAGCGTGTGACCCCACCAATGGATTGCTCTCGAAACAAGGAATCCATAGGTGGGGTCACACGTTCGATTCGAGTCCCATTTAGCGACTCTGGAACTAAAACGTGTCCGAGAATTCGGCCGCCTGGTCTTCTGGCCCACTGATGGGCCGCGCGTCGCACGGCAGCGTGGCTCCGCGAAGGACAGTCGGCGGGCTGGTTCCGAACAATGCGAGAGAGACAGAGCCGCCCGCCGAAGCCTTACGCCGCATAAACTCGGACATATTACACGCACAACAGAAGTGCGCTCGGCGTGCGATACCTCTGGCGGCCGGCCAGGATCACACTTTGCGACACCGCGCGGTGAGCGCGCGAGGGAGAAGGCCGATGCGGCTGGCATTTGGAGCCGAGAATTCAATACTCGGCGTCCCCGTTCCGTTGCAGTGTGACGCCGCTCTGTCTCTCTCGCCCCCCTGCGGTACTCGCCGTGAGTGCGAGAGAGACAGAGCGACGAGAGGCGCTGTTCGGAACTAGCCTGCTGACGCACTGCTTTGCGTCGCCGCGCACCTGCGGCAGTGCTGCAGTCGCCCGAGAACCCACTCTCTGCATCCGTCAGTCGAAGAGTCATATATATCTCTCTCTCTCTCTCTCTCTCTCTCTCTCTCTCTCTCTCTCTCTCTCCTCTCTCTCTCTCTCTCTCTCTCTCTCTCTCTCTCTCTCTCTCTCTCTCTTCTCTCTCTCTCTCTCTCTCTCTCTCTCCGGACTGTTGTGCCCATCGCGCCGCCATGCATGGCTATCGGTGACGTTTCGACCCCTCACGCCGGCCGGCCCTGGCGACTCATTCCGGGAGTCCCTCCATCTCTCTCGCACTGGTGAGGCGTCCCGTTTGGGTGCGAGAGAGACAGAGCGACGGCTGCCCGCCTGCCCGCCCTGCGCGTGCTGGCGGTAACGCGGCGCGTGTAACGTTACGGAGGCCTAGGGTAACGTAACCGGAGCCTCTAATGGGTTTCCCTTCACCGGATTCGACCAGCGCCGCGGCAGGGTGTGGCGTGGCGTGGCGGGGCGGGGCGGGGCGGCCAGCGAGGACCAAACAGAGCATCAGCATCGGCGTCTCGACGACTTTCATGTCGCCGAGCCTCGGGCCAAACAGTCCGCGCACACCGAAGGCACCGAAGGCACGCCCAGTCTCGCATTTCGCGGCCGCGAAAGCGCACGAGTCGCCGTTTCAGCTTCAGCCACCTGAGTCTCTGGCCGAGACGCCACCGCTTCCCAGAGGAGCAGCCTCGTCGTAGAAGAAAAACGAGCCAGCGGCCCACGGACAGAAATCCCACCACCCCACTCTCGTTTACAGCGGCTCGCGTTGCCGCGCCCTCTCGAACTAGGCTGCACGCGGCCGCCACAGACGTGGAGGTCATCGAAGTGGCGGGAAAGCCACCCAACAGACGTGGGAGTCATCGAAATGACGTACAAATTGTTGACGCGCGCGCGCGCACAGACACACACCTGAATCCGCGACGGCAGGACGACGCCGGCACCCAGGCCGGCAGCGCCTCCAACGACGCCGCCGTCGGCGTCCGCCGCCAGGTCGCCGTCGTGGTCCGGCGGCGCGTGGCGCTCTCTCTCTCGCTCCGGGTGGCAGGGACGCGCTCGCCGCGGTGCGGCTTCATTAGGCGCGAGGTGGCGAGGGAGGACGGCTGCGGCCGCGCACTGGGAGAGAGGGAGAGAGACAGAGCTAGGAGTCAGACAAGGAGGATGGAGAAAGGATACACCTCGCGCAATCAGGATGCGCTCGGCAATTGACAATTTTGTTTTGAATTTCGGTAAAGGGAGAGGAGAAGGAGAAGGAGAAGGAGGAGGAGGGGGAAGATGCAGATGAGGTGGATTTCGATTTCAGGCCGGGTCTCTTATTTCGTTTCTCTTTGCCCATCATGCGGACGCGCGCACGCACACACGGACACACACGCACACACGCGCGCGCGCCGCTATATCTACCTTCATATCACGTTGCTGCCCCTTGCCTGACTCTGCGCTGCCCCGCTGCCGCTGTGCCCCTACCCGCTGTTCCAGCTTGTCTGACAAGGATCGCTTTCACGGGTTGCGTTTCAGTTACATTATTGTCGTTATCATGAGCGGCATCGCGGCCGCGGCGACCAGGGCCTTCAGGCCAGGGCCAGGGCCTTCTTGGGCTCGCCGGAGAGCTGCGCAGAGTCGCTAAACAGAACTCGAATCGAACGTCTGACCCCGCCGGTCTTCTGGCCCACTGCGAGGCCGAGGCCCACGTCGTCGTCTGTTCGAGGGCGTGGAGTAACCGCCGCGTCCCTGGGCCGGGGGCGGGGCTGGGGGCGGTGCCGGGGGGTTGGGCCGGGGGCGTGGCGGGGCTGCCGGCGGATGCGGGGCGGGGTGGGCAGACAGCGGCGAAAGGGGCGTGTCCAGGGGGAGGGGGAGGGGAGGGGGAGGGAAAGGACGCGGCGCGCTGCTTCGCGGGACTTGCCGGTCGGAGGGTGCCCCTCCCATACAAATTATGTCGAAAAGGAATGAGGTTGGCATTAAAAGGGAGACATAAAAGGGGGCCTGGCACAGTGGGTCAAAAGACCATTAAGGCGGCCAAAATCTCGGTAGCGTTTTGAGCTCCAGAGTCGCCAAATGGGACTCGAATCGAACGTGTGACCCCACGAATGGATTGCTCTCGAAACGAGGAATCCATTGATGGGGTCACACGTTCGATTCGAGTCCCATTTAACGACTCTAGAGAGCTCAAAACGCGTCTAGAATTTAAAGCGGTCTTCTGACCCACTGTGCCTTGCGAGGTGCATGCGAGCATGGACGGTACTCCGCCGCCATCAGGATCGCCCGCCGATAACCGCGCTCGGATTTCCGCCGCGGCAGCATCCTCTGCGATTGCTGCTCGCTCGTGAGATCAACATCAGTCTGCGAACCTCCGGGCCGCCGCGGCGTCGGCAAGCGCTGAGCAAGCAGCAGACTCGAGGGCCGCTCCGTCCCTGCTGAACAGTCATCTGTCTCTCTCGCACCCCTAACGCAACGCCCCGTGAGTGCGAGAGAGACAGAGCGACCTAGCGATCGGCTGGAGCGCGGACTTCCCCGTGGCGAGGCGCGACCTACCCCAATAACAAGGCCGCGCTGCACATTCTCGCCGTTCGGCGCGCTTTTTGGTGGTGGCGTTCGCGCGCGAAACCGAGAGGCGGTGGCGGGTGTTCGAACCACGAACCCGAGCCTCGGACGCCTCGCAGTGGGGCTGGGCTCGACCACCTGACCCGACACCGGAACCGGATCTGGCATGAAGGGGAGGAGCGGCGTTTAAAACCACGCGCTGCGCCGAAGGCCGACCGAAGGCCGGCCGGTTCGCTCCAATCCGGCGCCGAGGCTGGAGGTTGACTTTTCCATCGTCCCGCGTAAAAATAGAGCGGGCTGGCCGCGGACACGGGGCACGCGGACACGCGGGGGTATACTGTTGCCTGGGCCTGCGCGCCCCTCACGACACGGATCGGGTTTTAGGGTTTTGCGGAATCAGGTTTCTACATCTCGGGTTTCGTCTGCTGTGCCGTGGCATCGCCCCCTTCTACCTCATCTCTGTGCCTCATCTTGTTCAGCCGCCCCCTCGCCTTGCGCTGCCTTGCCGGCTCGTCTCCCCGGTCCACAGTGGGCGAGATGACTGGCGCAGGCGGCCACAACTCTAGACGCGTTCTGAGCTCCAGAGACGCGAAACAGGACTCGAGCCGAACGTCTGACCCCACAAATAGATTCCTCGTTCGGAGAGCATTCCATTGGTGGGGTCACGCGTTCGGTTCGAGTCCCATTTGGCGACTCTGGAGCTCAAAACGCGTCCGGGATGGTGTTTTTTCTCCTGTCCCCTGATGGAGTATTTGCCCGAGGGGGGCGGGCCTGGCTACAGCAGGGCAGGGGGCCTGGCAGTGGACGAGCCGACGCCAAGGGGTAGAGCCAGGCTCGAGTTTCCCGCCACGCCGCGCCACGCCGCGCCCCGCTGCTACACGCCGCCACCTGATAGGCAGGCCATCATTTTTCGTCCCTTGAAAACGACGACCGAGAGGGAAAAAGAGGGGTGGGGGGCGTCCTTGATTTATGCATCTGCCGGGTGTGGACTGATTCCGCCGCGAGGCGTTCTCTCGCGTGTCTTTCTCGCGGAACGCCCCGCGAGAGCGAGGGAGACAGAGCGACGAGATGGCGCTCTGCTGCCGAAAGACACTCAACACGATCGCTGACCCAATTTCAAATCGGGCGGCGGTGGGTGGATCGCACAGTGGGCCAGAAGACGGCTGCCGCGGCGTGCTTGAAGCCCAGACTCACGTTGATCTCGTCGTCCGGCGCCTCCTTCTTGATGTGCCGCAGGGGCGGCTCGGCGGCCGACGGCGTGGACTTGGAGCCCGTCATCCTGGTGGCGCTGACGGCGACGCGCTGCGGCCCTCGCCGCGGAGGAAGGGGGGGCCGCGAGATTTCACGCGCCGCCCGACGCGCCGCTCGCACTATTTTTAATTCTGGCGCATCGAACTCGTACACGACCACGCGGCCCTAGGGAGCTTCATCACATCATCACAGGCGTGAGGACCCGGCGGCGGCTGGCTGTCCACGTTGCGACGTCCTTCACCTCGCGGACAGTGCGTTGTCGTCGTCGGCACACGCACTGCGATCGTCACTGCACTTCACGTCAGCGCCGATGCTCCTGACTCACTGGCACACTGTTGTTTGCACACGCCGCCGCTCGTCGGCATAATAAACAAATTCCGCAGAGACGAAGCAGACTCCGCGCGCGAGGAGGTGGAGGAGGCCAGGACCTCGCTGCTCGCCGGCTCGCTGCCGAATGCCAGCCGAAGCGAAACCGAAGTCGAGGAGTCGAGGAGCCGAACGGTTTGAGTGCTGGGCGCTTGGCGGGCTGGCGGCGACCGAGCGTTCGGCCGTGGTTCGGCCGCACCCGAATACACCCGAACACCCGCGGGCGTTGTTTCTCATAACAGTCGCCACTAGTCTCGCGTAGTCTCTTGTGCGCCTGTGAGGGGGACACATTCAGATTCGAACAGCAGAGTAAAACAAACACTGAAAAAAAAAGGAAACGAACGTCACCGTCACTGTCGGCTTTCGACGTTTTCTGCGTGTCACTGCTTTCATCTCCGTTCTTGGCTGCGGTGGTCCTTCCGTCGCAGACTTCCCTTCACTGTCATGCAACTGTTAAATGTAATTACCATTCCATCATGTTCAACAGCTTGACTTTATTCTTCTAACCTCATGACTTCTTGTACTTTTAAGTCTAAATTTTGTCATTTTTAGGGAATGAAATTCACATAAGTCAATCATGTTTTCTTAAGCCAAACCTCTTCTTTCTGTGATCTGTTTCTTCCATTTGACAAATTCTTCACTTATCATCCAGGGTCCAAAGTCAGTCTTTTATGAACCAAATTTCATAACAGAAGAGGAGGAGAAAAGACTGTTGGACTGTGTGTATGCTGCTCCAAAACCAAAATGGCAGCAGTTGTCAAATCGTCGACTTCAGAACTGGGGAGGCTTACCACACCCAAAAGGAATGGTAGCTGAACCCATTCCGGAGGTACTTGGCTCTCGAATCCAGGGGTCTGTACCACGTGATGATGGAAACACTATTGATGCATGTCCTTTGTTCTAGTGGTTGATGCAGTATGTGCAGAAGGTCTCAAGTCTTGATTTGTTTGGAGACAAGAAACCGAATCATGTCCTCGTGAATGAATATTTACCTGGTCAAGGAATAATGGTAAGAATTCAAGTTAATAGTTACTGATCTTCATTTGTCTATTCCAACCATTACAATTACTGTCCATTTCAGCCCCACACTGATGGGCCTCTTTTTCATCCTGTCATAACAACTATTAGCCTTGGTTCACACACTGTTCTCAACTTTCATGAGGAGCAAGATCTAGAAAATATTGATGGAGAGAACACTTCATTGAACCGAATGAATCATCGAAAGAAAATTATGTCAGTATTGTTGGAACCGAGAAGCCTCCTGGTGGTGAAAGATGATCTCTATCAAAATCATTTACATTCTATTGAAGAGCTAAAATGTGATGAAATATCAGAATCAATTATCAATCCAGGTACTTTTAAAGTAGGAGAATTATTAGAAAGAAAAACAAGAATATCATTAACCATTAGACATGTTCCAAAAACCAGTAGAGCAACTATATTCTTAAGCAAAAAATTTTAACTAAAGATGGTAGTTTATAAAATTATAATACATCCTAAAATTAATTAAATAAAACAGCTTACAGTAACATCAGGTAACATTTTATTTCTAACTACCAATTAAGATAGTCCTGCAATCTAACTAAGGGGTTGTGATTTGGTATCAACAAGTTCTTTAGTAATGCTTTAAAAAAAAGTGATTGAAAATAAGAATGAAAGTGATTGACAACACATGACCTTTTTTGACTGTGGGTAAGTATTTACTAACACAGAGCAATGCAACAGATTGAGGGTTTCAGGGTTCATGAAAAAAAATAAAGAAGGGAAATATCTTCAGTCAAACCACACTCAAACAATGGTCAATGATCCTTGACATAAAGAAGACAAAAGCCAAATTGATTGACTGATAACCTTAGGAAGCAATGGAAGGTGTTGACTCTGAATTGTCTGTATCATCAACATCATCTAGAGACACATCCATCATTTCAGATTCACTATCATCAAGGAGTGTCTGAAGCTGGTGCATGCTTGACAATAGAACGTAGAATTGCTTGCGGCGCATGTTCAATTTTTTCTCCAATGCTTCACGAGTAGCCTAAAGAAAATGTGGCAGGAACACAAAATTTTTCATGAATAAGGCATTAAAACAGGAGTCAAAAATGATATCCTCTACTTAAGAATGTACTTACTTGCAATGCACTCAGATCCTCTCGTAGTTGTGATAACTCCTCATTAGTTTTCTTTCGATCCGGCTGCTCAGTTATCACTTTAGCCAATAGATCATACTCTATCCTATTTCTACGAACAGTGCGAGCATTCTTCAGCTCTCGCTTTGTTTTCTCTATATCTTGTTTAGCTGTTGCTATATCTAATTCTATTTTTTTGGACCACTCTTCGTAGTTCTGAAGCTCCTCTGCACTCATGGCGCTAGTCAGGTAGGCTTTGGAAAGTGCGAAGTCACACTGTGCTGCAAGAGCAAGCATCCGATCATGAGTCTGTCGGCTGAAACAGGAAGAGAACGGGAAGTTGAGAGAGACTGTCACACTAAAGGGGAGCTCCACAGCGGGCCAGGCTCCAGAGTCGCTGAACAGGACTCCAACTCAACTAGTGACCCCACCAATAGATACCTCGTTCAAACAGCAATCCATTGGTGGGGTCACACGTTCCGCCCGAGTTCCATTTAGCGACTC
The DNA here is from genome assembly GCA_030522485.1 of Stenchaetothrips biformis. Lineage (NCBI taxonomy): Eukaryota > Metazoa > Arthropoda > Insecta > Thysanoptera > Thripidae > Stenchaetothrips > Stenchaetothrips biformis. The sequence continues at coordinate 8,562,351 of CM060097.1, read as the reverse complement.
TGGAGCTCAAAACTGGAGCCAGCTCTGATAGGAATGTCAACACCCACCTTTCAGCCTCGGGCTCGTCTCCTGCGCACCACTTGACGAACGTTTTCAGCAACACGTTGAGGCGCCTGTCATCGCCGGTTCCGTCGCCATCAATCAGTAGGCGACGCCGTATGACGTCCTCTGAGGAACACAAGCAGGGAACATGGTCGTGATTAAATGAGGTTATGCTCAAGCTCCTTCGCAGAGTCGTCAAAGGTAGTTCAAGTTAAACAGCGTTCAAGTTCTATCTATTTACGTACCGTCACTCATATTTGCGTTGAATGGTTACGCGAAAGTAACTCAAGCTAAATGAAAAGAGGAAGGATTCTGTGGTGTTTGTGGTTGAGCGACTTGAGACTGCGACGGCCGAACTGCGCATAGTGAGTAAACAACTGCGAGTGCGAGTAAGCCCAGCGAAGCGAGCGCCCCCTGGCCTGCCGTGGTGTCCAGAGCAGGAACTAAGGAGTCGTGTTGGCGCCACGGTTGGTGAGTTTTCGAAATTTGAACAGACCGGTCACTTCAATCGGTATGCCCGTAGAGAAGCGTGTTTCCTTGTCTGGTAGTCATTGCCACTGAGGTTTTCAGTTTGAGCACAAATGTTTGATAATTTGATAAATAAAGAGAGAGGATGTTGCATCTTTTTATGTTTATTTATTTTTGACATATCTTCACTGATATTGTTACAGGCGGTTTACAATTTCATTTTTATTTTTGAAGTCATGCTAAAACCTATATTGGATTCCAGGGCATGACATTTTTTTAAAATTTCCACCCATGAAAAATGTTTTCCCTCAATGAACTTTTTGAAAGCTTTTCCAGAATAATGTACAATCACTACACATAGAGATAGTCATGATATCAGCAGAAAGGAGAGGGATGACAGTTCTATAAGAGATTGGATGTCTCTATATAAGAGATTTTATACTAATTCTATAATTTCCATTGATTACTCCTTTTTTTTTTCATTTTGTTTCTTTAGTGGCTAAATGTCTTATCTACTGTGATGTGTAGCAACCACCAATATCTTCCTATAAACTGAACAGCATCTTTCCCATCAAAACCATAACAGAAAAGATTGATCCTACAAAACAGAGGAGAACACGGCAGGTTTCCCCTGATTTACGGTTGATGGCACACTGCAGCTACAAAGACGATCTATTTCATCAATTGTTAAATTAACTTGGTCCAAATTGAAGAGAAGAAAAATAAATCCATATAAGCTAGAGACCATCCTGCCTCAGAACACATTGATGTTTTTTGATGTCACAGCAGACACATTTCTAACTCGTTTAAGTTGAATAATGAGCTACTTAGCAAGAAAACAGTACAAGTATGCATGTATAGAATGTGGCAACCCATTTCTTTTCAATGCATATTTTGTATCTTTTGGCAGTGCTTCAACAATGACAAGAAAGATTCGGCTACTTTTGGCTTTCACTTGCTCATTCTGACAAAGATACAAAGGGAGACAATGCGCAGCAAACACCACATTCTAAATACATTAAAAATTTATGAAGAACCACGGTTTTAACCTTGCATAGAAAAGTGAAAATCAAAGAAACATCAAATTGAAGAGACATTTAGCAATATCTGTTACAGTCACATGGAAACCTGAGGAGTCACAAGGAACAAGGCAGAAAAAATTAAGTTACTCAAAAATATTAGCAGGGATAAGATTGCTGAGTGGTTTTCCTCTTAAAGTATTGATTGATTGTTTCATCAGAAAAAATTGTCACAGAATAAGACTTAATCCTGTCAGTCTTAAATAGCCGAGTGTTATTCATTGTACATAGTTAATGAGATATTTCATTGCGGTCAGTGCTGTATGTTTGCAGGCTGGAAGAAAAGCTCATAATAAAATATTCTGGTTCAGTCGATGAAGGCCTGCATGAATGCTAAGTCAAAACGCTAAGCAACTTTATCTATAATCCAACCATCAAAGGGAAATATCCGAAAATTTCAAAAAGGTCTCATTGTTTTGAGATTATTATTATTTTGCACAACGAAGCAATGGCCAACAGGCTTGAAAAAAATTTCACTGAGGAACTTAGGTGTTACTTTACAGCACAGCAAGGGAAATTAAGTATTGGACAGAAAAGCATCTTATAAAAGACCGCTCCCAAAATAACAATACTAAAGATAAGACATTTTCTGCAATAAGTACAAATACCTAACTATGGTATTCTCTGGTTAAAGATCACAGACATAATTACTGTCTGCAAAATAAATAAGAAAACAAGATTGACAGAATCTAATTTCAACACAAGGTAAGAACTGAATCTCTTCACATCAACAACCCAGACAGGTGCCCTTGTTTTTATAACTTGAGTTTTACATATTCCTTAAACAAGTCTAAAAGTTATAACAAAAAATAAAGCTATTAAAATATACATCCTATCCATAACCAAATCATTCCACACAATAAAAATCAATGAAACATTTTTTAAACTCCCATTAATTTTTCTTGACAATTCATGAAAATTTTACTTTAAGTGTCCTGAATTGATTTGGTGTTCATAAATGGTTAAGAGATTAGGAATCAGAATTGACTTCAAATTTTAGTAGTGGTGAACAAAGAACAACTGAAGCTTTTCAAAGTTGTGACTTTTCAGTGCTGATACATTTTTGATTTACTGAATGCAGCATGAATTCTTGTGACCATTCTTTAGTTTGAGTCTAGATTTCGGCCTGTACTTCTCCAGAAAGGCTAACTGCTTGGCATTGATAGCCCCTCGTCTCTTCCTATAAACAGAAGAAAAGAAATTGTTATTATAAAATGTGAATAGTAGACACACAACCTATAGGTACGTATATAGTTACGTACTGTCGTATCATCTCCACAGCATCTTCATACTTCAATCCCAGCTCAATGAGTGCAAGGGCAACCAAAACAGGTGCTCTGCCCAATCCAGCAACGCAGTGTACAGCGACACAGGCATCAGGGGTGTCCTTGAAACGTCTTCTCAAGAGCTCAAACCACTCATCAACTACCTGTAACAGACAAAGTGACAATTTAGGCCTTATCTTAAAATGAGGATTTCAAGGAATTTTTTTTTTTTTTTTTTCATTTCTTACCGGAGTAGGAGGAGATGTGCCATCGTCATATGCTAGATCAGTAACACTAATGCCTTCCTCTCGAAGTTCCTCCACCTTGTATGTGGGCTCACATACTCGCACCACATCTCTGACCTTGTGTTTCTTCAGCTCCTGAAAAAAAAAAATGAAAAGATGTAATACTCCCTTCTACGCCACCACAACAACATCAAAGGGGCAATGACCGCAGGTCGTGTTTGTTCCAAAGTCCATTGAAATCTACTGAATGGGTGAATTTCACTGCACCTAATCCAACGAGTCTGGCTGCAGCAGCTCGCATGCAAAGCCACGGCCTGCCCTTCCCCCTCCAGAGGAACCAGGGAGCACTACGAGCACCGCACCCCCCAAAAATAACCCACCCCACCCAAATTTTCCGAGGGACCCATAATTCGGTGGTGGTAGGTGTTGCAAGATTTTCGCACAACGCCAGCCGGCCGGCGTTGCCAGATCGTCTCGCCACGATCGGACATCGACCCCTACGAGTGCGGGAGCACCAGGCGGGGCGGGGCGGTCAGACGCCAAGTCAGTCGCGTGGGCTACGCCCCATGGCTGCGCTTGCTGCGCTGCCACGCAGTGCAGAGCAGGGCAGGACAGGGCCTAGGGCGGGCAGGCACACCACCGCCACTACGCCCTTCATGGCCACCTTCCCCTCGCGCCATTCATTTCCCTTCCACATGCCGCAGGCAGCCCAGCCCGGCCGCAGGGCCGCAGGGCCCACCACGCGGAGTAAAGGCCCAAGGGCTCGGCGGGGCCGCGGGGCAGTACCAAGGTTGGGGGGACTGACCTCTCTGCTCTCTCTTTCTCTTTCTCTCTCTCGCTTCCCTGCGCGCTCCCCTCTCGCCTCGCTCCAGACCGCGCCCTTCCCCTCGCCAGGCTAGCGACACCGCCACCCTCTGGTGGGATCACGGGTTCATCCATAAATGACGTAACGCGGACGTGCCGCAAACCACTCGACGCGTTTTGTGATCCAGAGTCGGTAAATGGGACTCTGGAGCTCAAAACGTGTCTGGGATTTGGGCCGCACCAACTGTCTTCTGCTGACCCAGTGTGCACCACACCGTCTGGCTGCTCACCTGGATGTAGGCCTTGATGGTGGTGTCCGACGGCCGGTCGGTGATGAGGAACTTCATTCCCTTGTACTCGATCTCGCACGGGGCCGGGCGAATGTCCTTGGACCGCATGTTGCTGCTCATTTCCGAACTAAATCACAGAAGGAAAGGAGCAACTCTTCTTCACTGTCTGGTGAACCCCACTGGCACTCACAGTTCGTTACAATAAAAACAAACTAAACAGAATCTCTTCCCTAAAAAAATAGTTCAAATAAAAATAGCTGGAAGTTTCTTGGATGGCTGATATGCTACTACAGCTGTCTCCCTTTCAAACAATTTGACACTCCAGTCTCTTGGTTCTCGATACACACACACACTCGCACTCTGACAAACACACACGCACACACACACACACACTGGTAATTTTTATCACACTGTACAGGGCAGCAGCCTCAAGGTCAGGGTCCTTGTAGTCCGCGTCGCGGCGGCGCGGCCCGCACCAAGTCAGTCAGCCACTCGGCGGTGCGATGAGATCTTCGGGAGTCGCTGCGGCGGCGGCGGCGGCAAAAGGGTTGCTTTTGGCGCGAAAACGGCGAATTTTCGAGATGAAAAGGCAGCCTTCTCTTCGGCCCGGTCCAGAGCTTCACCCCATGAGTCCAGTCCGCGAGCCGTCCTGACGGAGCAGAAGGGGAGGGGGCGTCCTCTTCCACGTCCGCGTGCTCCGCTGAGCTCGGGTGCGAATCGCCGGGTCGGGTCCGGGGTCGGTAGGGCTGGACGCCGAGAGAGCGCCGAGAGCTGCACCGCTCGATCACTTGTGTTGAGCCTGGCAATATTCTGCGCTATCCAACTGGAACTCCATGAAGGAAGGGAAGATCGCTCCTGGAATCTGCAACAGGCAGAGGAAAAACAACGTGTAAGCGACAAGCCGGAGTGAGTGCGTCATTCTGAAAGGCTGGCCAGAGCTTGGGCTTGGCCGACGTCGAACTTGAGGAGTGTACAGTACAGCCATACGTAATTGTTCGTTAGGCCTATAGTCTTTCATTTTCTGGTGTACACGTTTATTGCGGGTAGGTAACCACACTCAATGCGTTCAACTGCCCTCGTGAACCGACCACGCAGTGAACGTGTTTTAATTTTACGTAGAGATAATTATTTTAAGACATTTGTTTTTGCGTTTCACTTTTCTTTGGGCTTGGCTTGAAAGAGCTTGGACTGCTCGGAACTATTTTCCCCTCCGCCAAGGACGGCGCAAAACGCGATAGAAAAAATTTTGGCAACGAGAATAAAGATGGGCCCAAGGCAGCTTCTTCACAAAGACACGACAAACACAGTATCGTGTCCAACAGGTGTGGTGGGGCCACGGTGGGGCCACAGCGAGGCCTCTTGGCCGCCTCGCCAGCAAAACACCTCACAACGCAAACACACAGGATTCCGCACTTGTCTCTCTCCGGGCGAGAGGGCGGGGGAACGGGGGTCGCCCAGCCCACCGCGAAAAGGGGAACGGGGTGGGAGTGAGCTAGGCGACAAGGATGGAGTGTTCCAGCCAGGACAGCCCCCGTGATGGAGCCGCCGACACCAGCACACTGATACCCAAGAGTCATTTATACGTCGCTGCCTCTCTCGCACTCGTTCCGTAGGGGTGCGACAGAGGCGAGACGAGACGATCCTTCGGCACCGCTCGGCTGCACTCACGCCGTCACTCCATCCTCCGGAGGCGACCGACGGCGTCCTGGGGACTCCTCCTCCACCACACGGTGTCACAGGCCAGGGCGAAGTAGGCCGACGGCGGCAAGAGCTTCACCAAGACGCAAGTTCACCACTAAAGACCGAGTCGCGCGGCGTATTCCTGGCCGCTGTTTGAGGAGCGCCGCGCGCCGCGTCCAAAGCGACTCTCCCTCCGTCGACCGCGAGGACTCGGCGTGCTCGACGGGCCCCGGGGGCGGGCGGACGCGGGGGAGGGAGGGGCGGGTGGACGCGGGGGAGGGGGGGCGGATTTGTTTGGCTCATCTTCATCAGGACACCGGCGCGTGTTGGCTTTGCTTGAACCAGAGCGGGTGAGGGGGGGGGGGGGGGTACGGCAGCGCACAGTGGGCCAGAGGACCGGTGGAGGCGGTCAAAACCCCGGACGCGTTTTGAGCTCCAGAGTCGCTAAATTGAGACTCGAACCGAACCTGTGACCCCCACCAATGCATTGCTCTCCGAACGAGGAATTCATTGGGTGGGGTCACACGTTTCTTTTGAGTCCTGTTCAGCGACTCTGGCGCTCAAATCGCGTCTGCGCCGGTCTTCTGGCCCACTGTGCGGCGTAAACTTTGCGCCGCAGTGCCGCGCGCGCGATCGGCCGCCGTAAGTGTTACTACAGTGTCACCCCCCGGACCTCATCAGGCTGCCTTGTCCAGGCGGGGGCACTGCTCGAGGAGCAAGCCGCCGAACGCTACAACCAAACTGTGCGCCACCGCACTGTTAAAAAAATTTACTGAAAATTCATAATTTTTTGTAAGAAGCCGATTTACTTACTTGCAGTATGAATTTTCATACCAAAACTTTCATACCACAAGGTCTTAAAATTCAGACAACGTAATTATTAATATTCAGATCAATATATTGAATAAAAAATCGTACCTATCGGTCTTACTTATCAGACTTTGTTGTCCGAAAAGGAAATGACAGAGATAGTCTCACTTACATTACCTACTCCATAGAGTACAATATTTACTGTGTCAACGTATTCTTTTCCTACGGACGAGGATGTGCACTCAAAACTGTAGTCAACGGCTACAAGTTGCAAGGAGCGACCGAATCGCAACTGCAACTGCACTAACTGAAGAGAGATCGACCCGAACCCAACCACACGTCGACCCGTGGGCATGCGCGAGAGCGAAGTTGTATCCTCTGTTATTTGGCGAATACTCTACTTATTCAAATCGATCTTGCTGTAGTACACTCATGCCATCTCAGATAATGCCTTGAAATAGGTTTTTAACTAAATGTTCACCTCATTTCGGCTGCAGAGGCAATTTTAACTCCAAGATATCAATAATGCGACACTAGCGCCACCTAGCGGCTATAGCAAAATGTATCCGTTTTGGAGCTCTGAAACACTCTCTTTCCTCGTACTACAATAAACGAAAGTATTATTTGAAATAAAACAATAGTATATTCTTTATTTTTAAGAATACCGCAAAATGTTTAAGGTTAATGGCGATTTTTGGCCTGTTTTCCGACTTTACAAGTCTGAATTTAGATTTCGGACAACAAAGTACAATATTTCAGTCCACCGGTGCGAAACTTGATATTCGCCGCTGTAAATTTTCAGACTTGCCAGTCTGAATCCAAATTTCTGACAGCAAGTCACATTTTTCAGACAGTTGGTCTGAATATTCGTTTCATTTTATGAATTTGCGATTCAGACCACAAAGTAAGACGAAATCGGTCTGAATATTCATATTTTTTTTAACAGTGCGCGTGTCCGCTCACCGTCTGTCTGTCTGTCTGTCTGTCTGTCTGTCTGGGGAGAGAGAGGGAAAAGAGGGGGGAGGGAAAAGAGGGGAAGGGGGTGAGGCGCCACTGCCCCTTGGTGGCCCTTGGCGGCGCGAGCGGATGACCGAAATACACGCCGGCATGGGGGCCAGGGGCGGGGCCAGGGGCGCGCGGAGGGGCGGCACCAGGAGCGACAGAGACGGGCTCACAGCAAAGGCCATCGGGGACCTGCCTCTGACGCCGCTGTGACGACCCGACCAAGGTCGTCCGAAACGCCACACACACACACAAACACACGCACAGGCTGACAGACACACAAACACACACTCACAGAGAGAAAGAGTTAGTGCGACATGCACGCGACTGCCTCGACAAAATTAGCCGCTCGCACCCATTTGGAAGCCGTTTAGCGCCGCACGTGCTTTACAGTCGAGTCGCGCGCATTTGAGCGAAATTTACGCCGCGCATCGCGCAGCTGGCGTCTCTGTCGCACCGCCGGGGCGGCCCGCGGGGGTGCGAGAGAGACAGAGCGACGAGGACACCGCTCGGCAGCAGCCGGCCGTGAGCCTCGCGGGAGTGCCGCTTCATTACGGCGCCGTCTCTCTCGCACTCGGGACGAGACGCCCCGCGGGTGCGAGAGAGACAGCCAAGAAGGCACTCGATGCAAGCCGACCACGGCGCAGTACCCGCCGAGGGGGCGGATGGGGTACGTCAGCGCCCGTTTGGCCGCGTCGCACGGCGCGGGGGTGGCTGCTAAGCGCTCTTGCTCTCTCTCTCTCTCTCTCTCTCTCTCTCTCTCTCTCTCTCTCCTCTCTCTCTCCTCTCTCTCCTCTCTCTCTCTCTCTCTCTCTCCCGCCCAGCCGCCGCCACGACAATCACGCGCAGCACCCGTGATCCGTCGGTCAACACCTCACGTCACGTCAGCCGTGTATCGACGGCCACCCCATGACAGGCAATGACGGCAGCCCGACAAACACGGCCGGCCTGCCAGCACCGCTTTGGACTGGTTCTTGGCGCGGCGGCGCTCCCAGCCGAAGGGCAAGACAGCACCCAGAAGGGCCACAAGGCACGGCGGGTATGAGGGCACGGCGGGCCAGACCAACGGTACAGGCGGCCAAAACTCTAGACGCGTTTTAAGCTCCCCAGAGTCGCTAAATTGGTGGGGACTGTGCAGCTAAAAAACGCGTCAAGAGTTTTGTCCGCCTGCGCCAGAGCTAAAAGGACTCAGGTGTTAGAACACAAGGCGCCCTGTGCGGGGCTGAAGGACTCGGCGGGGCACGCGACAGCGCGGTCGATATAGTGCGTGCCCAGCGCGATGCCGCGCTGCGCGCTCCGTCGCTGTCTCTCTCGCACCCCTACGGGATGCCCCACGAGAGAGAGAGAGAGAGAGAGAGAGAGAGAGAGAGAGAGAGAGAGAGAGAGAGAGAGAGAGAGAGAGAGAGAGAGAGAGAGAGAGAGAGAGAGAGAGAGAGAGAGAGAGAGAGAGAGAGAGAGAGAGAGAGAGAGAGAGAGAGAGAGAGAGAGAGAGCGGCGCTGTTCGGAATGGCCCCCTCGGTGTCCTCGCCGGACGGACGCCCATGGGCTGCCGCGTCGTTCGGCGCGTTTAAACTTTCAAACCGCGTCGGAATAACGTCGCAGCGCGCGCCATCGGGAACATTGGCGCCTCCGCTCCGTCTCTCTCGCACTCACGGGGCGCTCCGTGCGGGAGCGAGAAAGACAGAACGACAGGCTGCGTGGCGCGTGACGTCGGCGGCCACGGCGCCAACGCCAACAGGTGTACGGCCTGGCACGGCCCGGGCCGCGCCGCGCCGAGGAACCAGTGCATTGATCCGATAATGACCGAGTTACCTTCGGACCAAAATAACAAATATACGGCGACAACACGAAAGCACGGCGCCGGCCGGTCGATGTGCTGCTTCGCGAGGCGGCATCATGCATGAATGAAAAGCAGCGCTTCCTGTCTCTCTCGCTCTCGGTCCGTGGACGCGAGAGAGAAGAGGGAGGCCCGTCGCGGGTGAGTCCGTTGAGGCGGGAATTTTTTTTAGCCGCGTTTTGAACTCAAGCCGACGCCCCAGGCTCACCGTGTAGTTGCGACGCCGTCAACGGGCGCCGCTTCTGGTGGCGGCGACGCCGCGACAGGCAGAGCTATCTGGCGGCCATGGCTGGCAACCCCAGAGCGAGAAACAATGAGCGCCGCCACAGTCACCGCCTTCAAACAAATGCACCTGCGGCTAGCGGGAGACAACTTTTCCACTTTTCCAACGTTGTTCCTGTTGGCTTGCTGCGCCGTCCCCGCGTAGCGGCGCCACAAAGCTCTCCGTTCATCGCGTCTTCAGCAGGCCGGATTCCGTCGCTCTGTCTCCCTCGCACCCATTCGGAGCGCGCGAGAGGGACAGAGCGAGTGCCTGAGTGCGAGTCCACGCGGAGCGCCCGCCCGGCGAGCTCAAGGTCGCAGTCAAGTCAACCTGCGCGCCCGGCGTTACATAACGAGTCCCTATCCGATACCCCGCTTCGGCCAGCTTCCTCGTCGGATTTCGCGACAAAATTCGAACTCTTCACTGTAGCAAATTAACTTCATTTCCGATCATTTCTCGGTCTCGTACACGGCCAGAGATGAAAAAGTTATGCATAGGGATGACCTTATCTGAAATTCGATGTAAGAAGGGGTCATCCCTATGCATGACTTTTTAATCCCTTGCCAGCCGTTCACGAGACGTAATCGGGACCATTAGGCCGTGGGGTACAAGTTTAGCCGGGCAACCTCATTTTGCGAACCCCTCACTCCCTCCACTCCTGCCACCCCTTCCCCAGTTTCGCCCCCCCCCCCCCGGTGCGCCCCGAGGGGGCTGACGCAAGAGGCGGCGTAAAAACGCCCGTTACACAACAAATGCAATCCAGCAAGGGAGCAAGAAGGGACTGATTCCGACTGTTAAAATCCAGGACGAGTTCAGCAAGGTGCGGCCGGCCAGCAGGTGCGGCTGAAGCGCAAAGGGAACTGCTGGCGGCCGCGGTATTTCCCGCGCGTTCTGCACTATCGCCGGAGAGCAGCATCGTCCGATCCCGGGTGGGCCGTGGGAATAGGGAAACGGGCAACCCGAACCGTGTCTCTCTCTCTCTCTCTCTCTCTCTCTCTCTCTCTCTCTCTCTCTCTCTCTCTCTCTCTCTCTCTCTCTCTCTCTCTCTCTCTCTCTCTCTCTCTCTCTCTCTCTCTCTCTCTCTCTCTCTCATCGGCCTCGGCGGCAGTTGTGCGTGCGACAGAGACAGACGACGAGACACCTGACACGGCGCGACGCGTGCGTCGGGACCGTCTGGAAGCGGAAGGGCCCGCTAAAAGGACGTGCACTGCGAAAAGGGTTAAAAGCGTGGAGAAAATTGACGATTTAACTGAAATTAAACACAGGATAAAATGCATTGATTTTTTTTTTTCGAAGCTTTTGTTGTTTTTCTTTCTTGGGCTACTTTCGACCACTCTCAATTGCGCACTGCTCTTTTTTTTTTTTTTTTTTTTTTTTTTTAATACAGTACTTGGTGCCGCCCATCCGCCTAGCGGTGCGTTATCAGCCAATGGGTTTCGCACGCCACGCTGAGCCCGCAATGACGTCACTCAGGGCCGCGGCGCGGCCTAGTCCACCACAAAATAGCGGACTGACTCTCTCTCTCTCTCTCACCACTACGGAGGTCCCCCAGAGTGCGAGAGAGACAGCGCCGGTGACGACGCCACACTGCAGCGCGGCGCCGCATCTCGCGGGATCATCGGGCCGGCATCGCGACGGCAGACAATACACTGGATCGGCACTGGCGGGGCGGGGCGCACAGTGGGCCGCGGTGCCGGCCACGCCAGCAGCTCGACCGACACGCCCAGAGACACGCTCGCTGAAATGCTAGCCCCGCCACGAGCCGGTTAGAGGCAGTTCCGAGCAGCGACTCCAAAAACACTACGGCAAGGCATGCCCGGGCGGGGCGGGACTCAACTCGCCCATGTCATACACCCCCGCACCGAACCACAGTGGGTCAGAAAACCGTTGAGGCGGCCAAAATCCTAGACGCGCTTTGAGCTCCTGAGTCGCTAAATGGGACTCGAATCGAACGTCCACCGATGGATTCCTCGTTTAAAGAGCAATCCATTGGTGGGGTTACACGAGCCGAGACAGCTCCCTAACCTGCTCAAGCGAAGACGCGCCTCGCGAACCACCAAAAGAGATTACGGCAATCCGCGATTAGCGAGGCTCTCTATCCGCCGTTATCAGCAGTGGGCTCAACGGCGCTTTCGTCGCCCTGTCTCTCTCGCACTCATGGGGCGCTCCGCGCAGTGGTACAGCGGACGGACACCACTCGGTGGATCTGGAGCAACGCTCTGCGCCGGCCGCCCCCGACAACCCCGTCGAGCAGCAGGGGCGGATCTAGGGGAGGGGTGATTTGGGTCATTCCCCGCCACACCCTCTTGCGTACTAGATTGACTTGAAACAGCTCGGACCACATATGATCCTCTGCTCTTCTACTCATGGGCCGCCTGTGAGGTAGGCAACAAACACTAATTCACCCCCTGATAAGGAAAGTCCTGGATCCGCACCCGTCACGCAGCCCAACAGGACAAGCCACCGCGAAGCGCGTTCGAACGGCATGGCAACAGACTGGCTGGCCATGCCGCCACGCGCCGCCGCCGCCACGCAGCGTCATCAGCAGACTCGATCCCAAGTGTCAGTTCCCCGCTCCGTCTCCGTCGCTCGCACGGGGCGTGCCCTAGAGGTGCGAGGTGTGCAAAGTCGCGCTGCACTCCGTCCACATGGCGGTCGCGGTGCTAAGAAGTGAAAAGGTTGGGGCAGATAGCCGATTGTAAGAGTCGCAGGTTCGTGACAGGCGAACAGGTGCAGCAGGGGTCAGTGACTATTGACGTTTCCGAGCGAATTACTCCCCCCGGCTTGACGCGACCCTTAGACCAGGTGGCCGGGCGTGGCCGGGCTGGCTGCACGGAGTGGTGGCACGGCGCTGGAGGCGAACTAGGGCAGTCTCCAGCACTCCGACCCACAGCGCGCCGGGCCAGGCCACCGGGCCGAAGGGGGCGGTCCGCGCCGCCCCCGGCCGGATCGATGGGGCAGCACCGCTGCACTTCCTCCCTCAGGAAAGGGCAGGGCAGAGCGGGCGGGGGGAGGGGTGCATCCGGCCAGCCTGAGGGGGTACAGGTGCACGGCCACTGTCCACCTGTCCAGCCGGCCGGCCGTGCCGCTTCGAAGCCCCAGCAGCGCCACAGGTCACCAAGCCTATGACCCTCGGCCACCACAGCAGCAGGTCCTCTCTCTCTCTCTCTCTCTCTCTCTCTCTCTCTCTCTCTCTCTCTCTCTCTCTCTCTCTCTCTCTCTCTCTCTCTCTCTCTCTCTCTCTCTCTCGGCCTTGCTAGAGCACGCGCGGTGCAAAAATAGAACGGCGGCCCAGCCTGTCCCTGCCGGCCCCAAGTTTATCGCCCTCTCCACGCAGACTCCTAGAAACGTCAGCACCTCGACGCCGGCCGGTACACAGTGCACCCGCACACTGTCTCCCTCGCACTCATGGGGCGTCCCGTGTCGGCGCGGCAGACCGAGCGAAGCTCCCGAAGAGGCGTTAGAGTGCTCCACTCCGAGCAGAGTCCTCGACGCTCCGTCTCTCTCGCACCCCCTACGCGACGCCCCATGAGTGCGAGAGAGACAGAACTGTTTGATGGCGGGAACGGCGACCAGCGCGAAAGTGTCCGGCGGAGAAAGTCCGCCGCGTGGCGCCGCGTCCGGGCTTGCTGCGTTCGAAGTCAAGGCTTTCTCAATGCAGGGGACTCGTCCGGGCACCCACCCCGCCAGCGACCGGGACCTCCACGCCGGCAGACTCAGTGCCGCTTTCGTCGCTCTCTCTCCCGCACTGATACAGTAATGGGTGCGAGAGAGACAGAGCGACGGAGGAGACTTTCGGAACCAGTAGTCCGCTGCTCGTGAAGGAAGCGACATGCAGACACCCGTCCAGCACGACGTCAGCGGGCAGGCCTCCAGGAGGGTCTCCTTGCCCTCGCCGAGCCACGAGCCACGACCCCGGCGCCGGACTTCTAGGAACGGCAACGCGATGCACGCACCGCCGGAAAGGAAAGGGACACGACACTCGCAAGCGCAAGCCAGGGCACGCCGCCGGGCTACGCCGGGCCGCCGGCAGCCGCCAGACGGGTGGGTCGGTCTATGACCCCTGCTAACCCCTCCCCCCTTCCCCGCCAGACGTCCCCTCGGCCGGCTGGCCCGGCTGGCCGGCGATGCTGCGCGCTGCGCCTACCGGCCGCCAAGCCAGCACTGCGGCAGCAGGCCGGCAGGTAGACGCACAATGGGCCAGACGACCGACGCAGGCGGCTAAAACTCCCGACGCGTTTTGAGCTCCAGAGTCGCTAAGCGGGACTCGAACCGCACGTGTGACCCCAGCAATGGATTCCCTGCTCGGAGAGCAACCCATTGGTAGGGTCACACGCTCGGTTCGAGTTCCATTTAGCGACTCTGCAGCTCAAAAAACGCGTCATGAGTTTTGGCCGCGGCCCACTATGCCTAGCGTCGCAGATACCCTTCTCGGTAAACCTCAGCCTCAGGCCCCGCCGGGCCGACCCAGCTCCAGCGCGCCTTATCCGAAAGGCAGGCAAACGCACGGGCGACGCTTCGCGCGGCTCAACAAGTAATGCAAGTTCGTGATGTCACGTACGGTGCGGCCCACTGTGGCCCTTCGCTGGGCGGCCGGGACCGGTGCCAGGTACCGGTACGGCAGTAGGTCGGCGGCGCGGCGGCTAGACGCGCCTCCAGACGCGGCCAATGGGAAAGCCAGCTCCAGTGCCCTAGGCCGCGATCCTGGAGCCTTGGCATAGCGACGTTGCCACATGGCACAGTGGGCCAGAAGACCGGCACAGGCGGCCCAAAACCGTAGACGCGTTAGAGCTCCAGGGTCACTAAATGGGACTCGGAGGCGCGAAGTGCAGCCCCTAGCGGCAACCTCCAGGAGGCCCTTCGACCCTCGTTTCAGCCCTTTAGCGCCACGAGATAAAACTTGACGGCCGGACAGCGCGGCGCCCTTTACAAAGTGGACCCGGCGGGACAGAAGGGCGAAGGGCTGAGAGATTCTCTGCCAAAAAGGAAAAGGGAAAGGGAAGGGGAGGAGTGATAAGGTCAGAAAGGCGGAAGGGCCGCTGGAAGGGCTTGGCAGGGCGGCGGCACACTGTGGGTCGGAAGACTGTTGAGGTGGACGAAATCCCAGACACGTTTTGAGCTCCAGAGTCGCTAAATGGGACTCGAATAAAACGTGTGACCCCACCAATGGATTTCTCGTGCGGAGAGCAATCCATTTGGTGGGGTCACACGTTCGATTCGAGTCCCATTTGGCGACTTTGGAGCTCAAAACGCGTCCGGGATTTTGGCCGCTTCAACGGTCTTCTGGCTCACTGTGCGGCAGGGCTCCGAAAAGCAGGCGATAAGTGCAATCGCCTGTCGCGGCAACGTGTCCAGACTCGGCAAGGGGGAGGGGGCCGCCCCGCGCGGGGCTCCCCGCCGGTCCAGGGGCGTGCACGGACGCAACGCGACAC
Organism: Stenchaetothrips biformis; assembly: GCA_030522485.1. Taxonomy (NCBI): domain Eukaryota; kingdom Metazoa; phylum Arthropoda; class Insecta; order Thysanoptera; family Thripidae; genus Stenchaetothrips; species Stenchaetothrips biformis. The sequence goes on along the minus strand of CM060097.1, from coordinate 8,547,135 downwards.
CCGTGCAGATAGACTCACGCGCCGGCGGCGCGGCCGTGCATGTGCCGCGGCCGTGATTCCGAAGGTTGTGATCGTTTCGTCGCTCCGTCTCCCTCGCACTCAAGGGGCGTCCCATGAGGGATGCGAGAGAGACAGCGCGACGAGTCTCGGCGGCATCCGTCTGCAGACGGCGGCAAGGCGACGCCAGCAGCGCGCAGACAGTCAGCGGACTCCTCGGCCCCAAAGGACCCCGCGGTCGCCCATTTGTGTCAACGGGCAGCGCGTCACAACGCGTCACGGAGTGCGTCACCGACCCCCCCCCCCCCCCCCCCCCCCCCCCCCCGGTGTTCGCTCGCAAGGAAACGCAGCGACAGTGTTGGTTGCATCAGTGCGGTGGCACGGCGACGACGTGCCAGGCCGGCCAGGACCATCAGAGGCGCACAATTAAAACGTCCATTCCAACTGTCAGTAACGAGAGCGGTCCAATTAGCGTGCCCGGGGCTTGGCAGCGATACTGTCTCGGGGACGACACATCGCCGTCGGGGAGCAGCAGCACCAACACGGCCCACCCCGGACGGACTACCCAATGCCAGGCCCGCATTTATCCACCCCAGCCGAACAATTCCGAAGAATAGCTGTCTCTCTCGCATTCCTTACGGGCCGCCCCGCGAGTGCGAGAGAGACGGGGGAAAACCAGTGACAGCGGCAACACAAACATACGGCGTAGCTGCGGCCAAAAGCAGCAGGCCGGGGGAACAACAACCCCACGCCACTTGGCAGGCCTTGCAATCGATACAACCATAACCTCAAATCAGGCGCCGGCAGGACGACGGCCACGTCCCACCGCCCGATGCGCCACATTCGGCGTGGAGGAAGGGACAGAGAGCACGGCCGCGGCCACCGGCCCGGCCTACAGTGGGCCAGACCCCGCCAATGGATTCCTCGTTCGGAGAGCAATCCATTGGTGGGGTCACACGTTCGATTAGAGTCCGTATTTAGCGACTCTGGAGCTCAAAACGCATCCGGGATTTTGACCGCCTCCACCGGTCTTCTGGCCCACTATGCGGCGGCAGGGCGCCGCCGAGGGGGACCTACAGACGCTCCCCTCCCCGGGACCGTGCCCCTGGCCGCGCGGCGCGCACAGCTGTCACTAGGCCACGCCTCGGCGGCGGCCCCGGCCCGGTCCTACCCGCCCGGCCGACGCGGCTACACCGCCAGAAATAGCAAGGTCGCTGAGCGATGGGGCGGCGGCCGGCTTCCTGCACGCAGCTTCCCGCGCCACCCCCACGGAGTGCAGCCGCCGCCCCCGTCATGGCCTCGCCAGGGCCTCGCCAGGACTCCGGCAGACGCACAAATCTCCCAGGACGATCCCCCCGCCGACGCCGCCACCCCTCCAGGCCGCCAGCAGGGCGGTGCCCCCGCCGCGTCGCGGGGCGTCGCGGGGCGTCGGGTGGACGTGGGCCGCCGTGGGCTGTGGGTGTAGTAGTGACGCCAGGGCGGGCGGGGTCCAGGGGGCCGCCGCTGGGGCCTCCACGGCGAGCAGGCAACACGACGGGCCCCGCCGTGGCCGGGCCGCACCGCCACATCGGATCCACTTCGTTCCGTCTATTTTTAAGGAACGCCCGTTTCGAATTTCGAACGGCTTCCGCCGGCTGCCTGCCGAAACTCGAACGCCACGACGGAATGATAAAGAAATCCACGGCACTTTGTCGCTGGGGAGGTGGCGATGATGATTCGCACCAAAGTGACACACATTCCCTCACAGGCACTTTGGCGCACGCACGCACGCACGCGCGTGCACTGCACTGACTGGCGAGAGCGCCAGCCTCCGAGCAGCGCGGCACTTTGATCCACTTGAAGCACTCGTCACTGCACTCGGGCCGCCGCACTCGGCGAGTCCGTCCGGAGTCGGCACCCAGGGTGCGTCAAACCTAACCAACAAACTGGCAGCTTTGCACTCGCACTGCTCCGCCGCCGTCCCGGGCCGCGCAGCGCCTCGCAGCGCCGCGGCAAGGAGAGGTAAATAGAACCGAGCTAACCTGGTAACCGATTGCCGGCCACTGGGAATCGTGAGGGAATCGCTGAATCACCATGGAAATCGCGATACCGTTAAACCGAGCTCCGTGCACCATAACACAAGGACTGCGGCGGCGAGAGGCGCGGAGGCATCCACACGAAAGTCGGACTCGCCTGCGACTGCCGAACTTGCGCCGAACGCTCGCTCGGCTCTCGGCTCCACTCCGCGCGCCGTGCCGCTCCGCTAGGCGGGGCGCCCCCCTCCCCCTCCACCGGCCCCTCGCCCCTGTCGGCTCGTGGCCGAAGTGAGCCGAAGGACCGTCGGCGGCGCTCGGCGCCTAGCCTCAGTCCGGGCCGCGTCCGGTCGGCGTCGCGCTCCGTCTGTCCGCGGGGAAGCCCTCGGAGTGAGGGAGACGCCTAGGGACCCTCACAGAGAGGGTCCCTAGAGACGCCCTGCGCGTGCCTGGTGTGTGCCCTGCGTGGCCATGGCGTGGCCCGCGTACGCACACCGCGTGGTCACGCCACGCTCAGCAAATCCAGCAAGTCGCCGACGATGTTTGCGTCCGAACCTAAGCCGAATCACAGTGGGCCAGGAGACCGGCGGGGCGTAAAGTCTTCCAGCGTCGCCGTATGCTTGGATGGAGTAGGACGACAGCCAGTCTCACCAATGGGCGTGACGTGCCCCCCGGGACGCCGCCCACGCCCCATAAGAGCCCCAGAGGCGTCAAGTCTGTTAATTTCTTCTCGCACAGACAGACGCCTGCCTGAGGCTCGTTTAGCGGCGGCCTCGGCGACGACCGGCGAGAGAGCGAGCGAGAGAGAGAGAGAGAGAGAGAGAGAGAGAGAGAGAGTGAGAGAGTGAGAGTGAGAGAGAGAGAGTGAGAGAGAGAGAGAGAGAGAGAGAGAGAGAGAGAGAGAGAGAGAGAGAGAGAGAGAGAGAGAGAGAGAGAGAGAGAGAGAGGACCACCGTGCGAAATAAACCGAATAAGCGAAAGCGTTCATTACCTGTCCGCGCGCCCGTGCCGGCCGCAGTTGTTTGAAACAACAGCGGGACGCTTTGATGAAAATACACGAGACAAAAGACGACGGTCGGCTGTCACGCGAACTAACGAACGAACGGCCCAACGGGCCCGGGGATAAAGGGGTAGCAATGTAATTAAACCATCTCTCTCTCTCTCTCTCAGCACAAAGTGCGCAACCCGCGCCCTATCTCTGCAAAAATAAAATTGAAGAAAAAAAAAAACAACAAAGAAGTGACAGGAAAAAAGCCCCTAAACTATCGCTGAAGAGGTTTTGATTTATGCGCTCAAGAGTGACACGACGTTGCTTACACTGCCGTGCCCTGGCGGGAATGTCAAAGCCAAACAAACTACCGAAAGATAACGTTGCCTCCACCGGCGCCCCGCGTTTGCTTATTCACGATAGAAGACAAAGTCGCGAAATCGCAAAGTTATGACAGTTATGTGGATCGCAAACAACAAGACCAGGAAGCACCGACGACGTTTAATCAAGCGAAATTATTGCACGATCTTGTCGTCGTTTTTGTTCATTGCTGCTGTTGTTGTCACTTGTTGACGTTTTTGTTCATTTTGATGTTGCTGCTGTTGTTGTCACTTGTTGACGTTTTTGTCGATGTTGTTATCGTACACGTCCCGTTCCTAGAAGCTTGCTCGTGTCCCTTGCGCCAAATTGGACACTGTGGTGCCGCCAGGTCACGGACGCTCCGAGCTCCACGCGCTTCCTAATGGGCTCTACTGGCGATTTACGTGGAATGCCGCCTTGATGAAGACCAAGGAGACCCATAAGACCAGGGACTCATAGGGACCACGGGCCAGGACGAGAGGCTCGTCGGGGTCCTGGGTCCCGTAGGCGTCACGCCCATTGGAGGACGTCCATAAATTTCTTAACGCCCTCTGCTACATCCTCTTGGAAAACACACTCGCAGCACCGGTGGGGTAGCTAGCTGTTGCAGCCGGAGACAGTTCGGCCCACCAGATTGATTCATTATCGCCGCCTCGCTCTGGCGCTCCCGTTGATAAATGAAGAAATAAAAAGTGTATTTCCAGCGAGAGGCGGAGGGTGGATGGGGGGGGGGGGGTGATCCAGTCCATTTCCCAGTGGCACGGAGGGCAGGACTTCCCAGTGGCGGCACTGCATCCTTGGCGCAGGGCGGCGTTCGGCACTGAGTCACAGCAGTGCGAGATAAGGTTCGCACGTTCGCTGGGCGATGACGAACGTGGTGACGAAAACCACCGATATTCCGCACTCCCCCGAGGAAAAAAAAACAAAACAAACATAAGTATGGTAGTTTCTACGAGCGCAAATGTTGTCTATTTGGCGTGGTGGGTGGGTGAGGGGCAGTTCCGTGAGCGCTTCAAGTTCAAGTTTGGCCCCTGTCGGAGCCTGGTAGTAATAAGCATACTCGAAGCAAACATTGTGCGAACGTATTTTCGGTTCGATGAAATCAATATTATTTACACGACAGGCCCGAGTGGCCTAAGTGTGGTTTTTCTCGGGATTTTCCCGGGTTTCTCCCGGGTTTTCTGTGGAAACTGATGACCAGACAGTCAGACGACATCGATCGGAGGGAGACACGACTTCGAGGCCTCGTCCCTAGCGCTGCAATAATGCATAGCCATGAAGGCCGGGCAAAGAGTCTCCAAGGCAGAAGTCAACGATTGTGACGTCATATTCGTCAGAATTCGTTTGAATTTTGACATCGTATTGAAACGGACGTGACCAAAGTAATTCACACTCTAACGCATATGACCGTCACACTCGTTGAATAACAGTGTCGTGTTGGGCAGGGCGACGGTATTGATGGCGGCAGGGCCGGCGGGACATTCGCCGATGCAATATTAATTCTCATCCAACTTGGCCGCCGCCGCGGTACTCGAGGGTCTTTACGCGCCGCCCCATCGTCGGCCGCCGCCTCGAACTCTCGCTGGAACGACACTTGACAATTTCCTCGGGAGTTTACCAAAGACCGCGACGCCAACAGCATGAAAAAGTTGAAAAAGTTGAGAAACTGAAACTCTGAAACTGGCTCTCGACCCGAGCAAGTCTCGGATCGATCGACTGATCGACACTGGTCTATTAAAAGAAGAGCGACTGGCGAGTCGAGATAAACGAAACGCGGCGCGGCAGCGGCCCTATGGACCGGCAACAACCTTTCAATCAGTTAGGGGCGTTTTCTCGTGACATGTTTATCTTTTTTCTCACTCGCGCAGCCTGCAGCGCCCATCCCCGTCGGCGCGCCGGGCCTCGTTGCGCAACAGCTGCAAGACCCACCCTGGCCTAGCTTGGCCTCCACGCACACGGCGCCGACGCGGTGACCCCGCCGGGCCTCTGTCTCGCACTCACGGGGCGGCCCGAACGAGAGAGACAGACAGCTCTCCTCCCACGTGCGCCGTCCCGGCCAGGACGTCAACTCTCCCGCCAATAACTCTCCATCCCCTACGCTGTATATTACTCGCAGTAATCCCCACGGCACGGAGTAAGGCGGGGAGAGCAGGGACGACGCGAAAACGAAACACTCCGGTGGAGCGGGGTGGGGCGCGGGCGAGGGCGCGGGGCAGCGGGACGTTCAATCGAAGGCCATGTTGTCGCTCGGTCACGCTCTGGAACGACATCAACATCGCCAAGGAGTTCTGTCTCCGCCAGGCCAGCACGCTACAGCACGCCCAGCCCTTGTTCGGCCTCCGAGCGAACCCTTGCGCGAGGGGGAATGCCAGCGAATTCCAATCTCGCCGAAGTCGGTCACTCTTAGCATGGGGCTTCCCACCCAGCAGCATCCTGGAAGCCTGCAGGCGACCTTGCAAGAGAGAGAGAGAGAGAGAGAGAGAGAGAGAGAGAGAGAGAGAGAGAGAGAGAGAGAGAGAGAGAGAGAGAGAGAGAGAGAGAGAGAGAGAGAGAGAGAGAGAGAGAGAAATAGACCAGATTCTGGAGCGAGTCAAACCGTCGAAATTGCGTTTTCCGGCAGACGCGGCGGCGTCCGGGCCACCAGCAGCCCCTTCCGATAGGCTTCGCCCTGCTGGCAGGGGCAGAGTGGGGAGGGGGTAAAGTGAGAGGGGGGGTGACGTCACTGACGACGTCATGAGTTGCGTCCGGTTGCGTCACGGTGGAGGCACCCATGACGCCATGGGTGGCATCGATTTCTCGCACGGTACGCTGGGAGGGGTGCATCCGTCCTGCCGGCTGTGCCCTGCTGGGCTGTGCCCTATAGGCTGTGTCCCGGGCTGTGCCCTATGGGCTGTGCCCTGCTGGGCTGTGCCCTCAGCAATCCAGCCCCCGGCCCCGGCCGACCAGACTACCCAACATACCCGTAGGCCCGCAGTCCCTCAGCCAGCCCAACCCTGGGGTTGCGACCCCACGTTGGGCCGCGGACAAATATTTTGGGGTCGCGACTTGGTCCTTGGGGTCGTCTAGCCCCCTCAGGGACGGCGGCCAGGAAGCCGCGGCTCTTTTGCCCCTTCCCTTTGGCCCTTTGGCACGTTTGGATCAATATGTAGGTCAGCGAGAGACAAGACAAGTCGATAGTGGGGTCGTGCATCCTCATCGGGTGAAACACAAGGACAGTGGCGTGGCTAAGTCCCCTCAGGGAGGGGGCAATTAGCCCCTTTCGCTACGCCAACGGGCCCTGCAGGGGCCGCGAGCCTGAGTGCGCCTGGCAGGAGAAGGGAGAGGCGAGGTTCAACTACCGACATTTATTATTTTTCGCTGCCCTCCCCAGTGTACTTCAAAGCCACGGCAATGCGCGGGGCCCATTGTGTGCAGTGGTGGCTGGAGGTGTAGAGGCGTCGGTTTCCCAGTGAGGGGGTCGGCGGATCAAATCTTATTAGTACTTCACAACTTTTTTCTCTGACCGATGCTCATTGTCGCGTCAAGGGCCCGCTTCAATCGGCCACAGACATGAGCCGTGGTGGCTGAGGGCGTGAAGGCGTCCGACCCCGACCTGAAGGTCCGGGGATCGAATCCCCAAATTTCCTTTCATTTTTCGACTGGCTTCCTCCCGCTGCGACTCAAACCCGTCGTCAAACACTCGGCAGACGTGCAAGTCAGGGTGGTGTAGTGGTCTAGGCTCAATCCAGGCCATTACACCCGGGTGTCTAAAAAGCAGTCCGCTTCGGCGGATTGGCCTCGGCACTGGTTCGATCCCCGATCGAGCCAGCCACTCGAAGTTGGTCGCGAGTGGGTCCATTCCGATTCGTCGGATGGAGTTGATAAGTCCTTTGAAGCTGGCCCACTGACTGCATGTTCGGGTCTGGGAGCGCCGGACAGCGGGTGTACCATTTGGGTACCGACCAGCCTGCGCAAACAAAAGCTCCCAAAACTACTCTCTCTCTTTCTTTCTTTCTCTGTCTCTCTATCGTCTCTGCCTTACTCTACTCTGCCCATGTTGGGCCGTGTCGGCGGCTCGGGTCCTACTGGGTCCCCCGGCGTACGATATCGAAGTCGCTGGATCGGATTAACCCCAGTTACCTGATAGCACCGGTTCCCATCCCGAACACCGAAGTAAAGCAGGAGGCCTCCCCATTAAGACTGGGGAGGGGGTGTAGAGTTCCATTTTTTTAAATTTATTTTTAGTTAAACACTGTCCGAGGACGGTCCTCGAACCGGGTCCGCTGACCCAAACCGAGACCCCCTCCCGGATGCTGCCTCCCGGAGCCTCCAGGAGCCTCCCGGTGACGCACGGAGGAAGCCAGCGCACGCCGCCGCACAACAAGACTCCCCTCGGCCACCTGACACAGGCAGGGTTGCTGCTGGTGACGTCACGACGAGACGAGCGCCGCACAGTGGGCCGGAAAGAGCGGCGCAGGCGGACAAAACTCTAGACGCGTTTCAAGCTTCAGATTTCCTGCATGTGACTTAGAACAGAACGCGTGACCCCACCAATGGATCGCTCTCCGAACGAGGAATCCATTAGTGGGGTCACACGCTGGATTCGAGTCCCATTTAGCGACTCTGCAGATCAAAACGCGTCTAGAGTTTACCGGCCGCCTCCACCGGCCCACTGTGCGGCGTACGTCACAGGGTGTTCGCTATCACGCGATTGGCCCCGAAATAGAACGCACCCTGTCCCTGGGGCACCGTCCGCCCGGCTATTGTGGGCTGCACGCGCTGCACCGCTGGCCTTGTGGGGGTGGGTGGGCGTCGAGGCGGGGCGGGGCGGGGGTGGAGCCTGGCAGAGCAGGATAATGAACAGGTGCCGTGCCTTTGCCGCTGTGACTTAGGCCGTTCTTCCCCCCCCCCTCCAACGTCCTTCATGGCTGCATCGCTCGTAAACACAGGCAAATCATCATTACGGGTTAAATATAGAGCAAGATTACGGGGAGCCTCGGGTAATTTGAAACCGCGGTGATTTCGAGTATTCATGATGGCGTTACCGGGAATAGTGGCTCGGCCAGCCCCCGGTTAGGTCTGCTCTCTGTCGCACTCATGGAGCGTCCCGTTGGGGTGCAACAGCAGAGACGGAGAAACGCTCCTCGGAGTCGCTGAGCACCCGTTCCGGAAATGTTCTCCGGAAATTTCCGATATTTTCTTAAGAGTGGAGGGACCCGACGGGCGGTGGAAGGCTTGCCTCGGTTTCGCGGGAAATTCCAGCGGAGATTCCGCTGTGGTCGGTGCGGCTTATTATTTCTCCTTCCTCCTCCTTGTCCCTCGACCTTTTTGCACTTGTCCCTTTTTCATATTGGGGTGGGCGCAGCCGGCCGCGCTCATTTCTCCTCCTTGTTCGCTCCAACTTGGAGAGTCCGCCTCGCCAAGGTCACTTTTAGGTTAGGGTTGCCCCCCACCCCTTCGCGAAGCTTCGCCGCCTGTTCCGCCACGGTTCCGCCGGCCGCCTCGTGTCCCCGACAGAACTTCCAGGCGGCAATTACGTAAGACTCGACGAAAAGTGGCGCCCGTCTGTTTGCACAACAAAGGGGTGCGGAACAACAGTCGAATGGGGCAGCAATGTTTACACCTTGTCACAGCCAGGTCCGTTTGTCTAGTGCGCGCGCGCGCGCGAGCGCGTGTGTGTGTTTGTGGTATTTTTTCCCATTCACACCCGGTATTTTTTTTTTCATTGGCACCTGGAATTTTTTCCAATTGGCACCTGAAATATTTTTCCAATTGGCACCTGGTATTTTTTTTCTAATTCGCACCTGGTATTTTCTTTTCAATATGCACCTGGTATTTTTTTTTCCGTTTGGCACCTAGTATTTTCTTTCAATTCGCACCCGTTTTTTTTCCAATCCGCACCTGGCCTCCTGGCCCACTGAGCGGCAGTGTTGCCAGATAAGTAGGCAAAAAGTAGCCCAAACACACAGGGGTGCGGCAGGCTGCATCTCCTCCTGCCTACTAGGCGACTTCTCGCCACAGCTGTTCAGTAGCTGCCTAGTAGGCAGGAGGAGATGCAGCCCACCGCACACCTGTGTGTTTGGGCTACTTTTTGCCTACTTTTCTGGCCACACTGCTGAGCGGCGCCCGGCCACAGGGATGGTGCGACGCGCGGCGACACGGCGGCGGTGGCAACGCGACCCCCGATGGACCAGCGCCACTTTACTCGGAACGCGCGGAGCAGGGCGTGTGGCGTGCCGGGGGACGCTCGATGGTGGGGAAAACGCGACACGCCGTGTTCCCTGGAAGCGGCCGAAGCAGGGGAAGGCCCCGCCACGCCACGCCACATCAATTTCTCATAAACGTCCTTCGCCGATCTGACCCAGAAAACCGCGCCACCACAGCATATCTTCGCGCCGCGGGAGAAATGGTTGTTGGAGTGAATTTTTCACTACCCGTGTGCCTCTGACACCGAATGAATGAAAAATGAACGAATGAATAAAAGAGGAATGGAAAAGAGCGCGAATAAAAAATGAGGGTAGGAAAATGAATGAGAGCATAGAATGAATAAAATAATAACGAAAATTAAATAGACAAAATACGATTAAACAATAAATAAAGAGCAATAAAAGTGTGCGTGATGAATGAACGAATGAACAAATAAATGATCGTCTGAAATGTGCGAGCGAGTGGCAGCGCCTGTCATGTCGAATACCGTTCCTCAGACGACGATAACGTCAAGCCGCCATCCTTTCCTTGTCTATAAACGGAGCCAAAGGCGAAATCCACCCCCTCCTCCTCTACCCACCCCCACCCCCAACCCCGACCCCCGAGGCCGGCAATAAAGGCAAAGAGGACGCCTCGCGCTTTTCGCACGAGACGGACAAGGATAGGCAAGGAGGGGCCAGGACTCGAGGAGACAGAGAGCCCGCCATGGCTTGGCGCACATAATTGAATCCGTCTGGCCTAACTGACTCCACGGAGCTGGGCGAGGCACGAGGCGGGGCCGACAGTGGGCCGGAAGACCGGCCAACGCGGCCAAAACTCCAGACGCGTTTTGAGCTCCAGAGTCGCTAAACGGGACCCCACCAATGGATTGCACGTTCGGAGAGCAAACCATTGGTGGGGTCATACGTTCGGTTCGAGTCCCATTTAGCGACTTGGAAGTCAAAACCCGTCCGGGCTTTTGACTGCGCCTCCACCGGTCTGCTGACCCACTGTGCGCCGCGGGGCAGGGCGACGTCTAGAAGGACCTCGAGAAGCGCGTCTCGATGATGGGCGCGGGGAATGAGCGTGCGGCAGGACGCGGAAAGGGCGCGTGCAGCGCGAAGGACACGAAAGGACAGGGGGGCGGGGAGACGCCGAGCCATGTCTCTCTAGGCGGGCGCAGCGTAGGCCAGCCCGCTCAACAGCCGCGCGTAACGGGAGGGGCTGCCCTCCGGGCGCTCGCGCCCGCCTGCACGCTCTCTGTCTGTCTGTCTGTCTGTCTGTCTGTCCGTTTCGCACACACTTGCACACGTGCGCTGTGTAGGCACGCAGCACGCAGCCAGGGGGCAACAGGTGTAGGACGAGACGCAAATACACGCTGCACCGCGCTGCACTCCAACAAGTGCCCGCTGCCCGCTCAAGGTGAGGACGCAACGCGTCTAGAATTTTGACCGCCTCAACGGCCCTCTGACCCACTGTGCGGCGTTACAGTTGAGTCCCGCTGCGCGTCTCTTTGTCTCGCGGAACAGGTGCACCTCCCATAGAATAGTGGAGTGCTGGGCTTGGAAAAAAAAATTAGGGCGGAGAGGGGCGGGGGCGGCACGTCCGGGTGAATGATATGCGACTCGCGCACGAGATAAAGTGAAGAGGGAAAACAAATGCGGCAAGACACCTAAATCACTTTGCCCGCTTTTCCCGCGTAAGACTCGCGCGGCGTGCGGAGCGGCTGTAAATCGCATTGCCGCGGAAAGTAAACGGGCTCGTAGCGGGAGCTTCAAATAGTACCCCGGTTTGCGCTTTTCGAGGCGTGGATCACGGTGGCCGAGAGCGACTGTGCGTTGGCTACGTATTCCGAGAGCTGATGTTCGAATCCAGCCACATCTTTTCCTGATTTCGACACGCACGGGATCCGACACTGTACGGATCCAGCCTTTCAAAGGCACCGCTTCAACACGTCTTACACGGTGGCCGGGAGCGTAGATGCGTCGAACTCTAAGTCTGAGGGACCTGGGTTCGACACCCAGTGAGGTCGTCATTTTTGACAGGCTGTCCCGGGGGATCGATCCCCTAATTTTGTGGGGCCGTGACCCCAAAATATTTTTCTGTGATCCAAAATGGGGTCGCGACCCCAAGGTTGGGAACCGCTGCCATAGGGCGCCGATCCCTCAGACCCACCTTTCACCGAGGCCGGCAGTGGGAGTGGACTCTGTGGATGTTCGAACCTGGAACCCGAGGCCGAAGGCTCGGTTGCCCCGTATTCTGAGGCACCCTGTATTGAATGCCGCTCCACGCCGAACGGGTCGACGACCTCGACCAATGCACGTCGCGTCGGAGGGGAGGGGGAAGGGCATGGGAAGACGCGTCTGCACCCTTCCTCTTAATCCCCGGCCAAAAACGCTCACTGCAAGCGTTAGCGGAGCCAAACGCCTCATTCGAGTTTTGTCTGCCTGTCATCGATCTCCCTGCCTGCTTGTCGGTTTGGCAGGTCGGTGATGATTCCGTTCCTGGACACAACATCCGGACGCAGAGACGATACAGGTGGACGACTGCAGACTGATTCCGAGCTCCACTTTCCTCGTTCTGTCTCTCTCGCACTCATGGGGCGTGCCGTGAGGGTGCGAGAGAGACCAGCAGCACCTGGATGACCAGCGCGGCCACCACCACCGGCGGCTATCGTGAGGGCGACGACCTCCAGCAGCGGCGTGGCGACGGCCGTCACGGCAGCAACATGAGCACTCGGATGAATGGGGAACGGGCGTGCAGGCAGGGCGCGGCCGGGATTCGAACCCGAGATCGCCGCCGAACGCTCCGCGCCACTCCCGCGCCAAACGACTAGACCAGAGTCAAAGACCCCGGGGAGTCCATTTGGCGGACGTTAGCCGGGACCTTGGCAGCGACCTTGGTGGGCCAGCATGGTGCCTCTCGCTGGGACTGTACGCGCAACGTTTCGGCGGCCGGCAGGAGAATAGTGTCATGTGCTCGAAATATTTAAACACTGAAAATCCATTTGGGGCGGGGCGTTCAATAGCCGCGCCCGCCGTTTGCCCAGTGGGTACAGCACTGTGCAGCACAGCACTAGCAGTGCCCCCTCCCCCTCCCCTCCAGACAGGATCTCTAAATGAATCAACAGGCAAGCAGTGGATTGCTGGATGCCACACAGCAACCAGTGCAGTGCCGATTGTATGGAGGGGCGGGGCGACTGTGTTAGTGAGGTGTATGTGTGTAAGAGGCAGTAATGTGCAGGCAGTTGTGTGTGTGTGTGTGTGTGTGTGTGTGTGTGTGTGTGTGTGTGGGAGAGAGAGAGAGGGCGTGTCCTGGCTGCGGTAGGTCGCTGACCCCGCCAGTCTCTCTCTTTCTTCTCTCTCTCCCTCTGTCTTTCCTCTCTGTCTGTCTGTCTCTCCCTCTCTCTCTCTTTCTGTCTCTCCCTCAACACACAAGGGCGCACTGCTTAGGCTGCTCGAGACGGCGGCACGACGATGACGTCACCGCGACGAGGGAAGACGTCCCGGCCTGCACTCTGCTTGGCGGTTTGGCGGTGGTCTTGCAGCACCAGCTTCATTCCGTCGAGACGAGTGCGACAGAGATAGCTGCTCCCGGAGCGCCATGCCGTGGTGCCCACCACACCACGGCCGCGGCCAGGCGCGGTGTCGGTGTCAACGATCTCCGGCCAACCCTTCCTTCCCCGTCCCTTGGCTTCGCTTTATTTGAGTGAGCGCCCCTTCTCCCCCGTCGCGTCCCGGAGCCGCCCGAAGGGCAGGAAGGGGCGGGGGAAGGGGATGGAGGGGAGGGGGAAGGGGATGGAGGGGAAGGTGGGGACGCGACCGACCCGACGCGTGCCTGATGCAGACAGACCGGGGTCAACGCTCTGTGACGTCAGGCACTCCTCCCCCTCCCTCCACGTTGGTTTTTATTGTTCGTATTATTTTCGGGGGTACTGCGGCGGCGGCGGGTCCTGGACCCCGTTAGCTTGTCTGCTCCCCCCCCCCCCAACACCAGGCCGCCGACACACCCTCCCCGGCCACCAATCAGGGACGCCGCGGACTGAAATGGAAAGGGCCGTGTGCGGTAGTGTGTGTGTGGTGGCGCTTAGGGCGGGGCGGCACCAGTCATCGCGGCCAACGAGTTCCAACGTCAAGTGTCAAATTGGACACGCCGAAAATTGACATACAGTCGTTCGTCTATTTGTTCGTTCTCCTTGAGTGCTCTGTGTGTGTGCTCAGAACACACTTCGGTTTTCAGTGCTCTCTCACAGGACCGCACGAAAACGGCTCTCGGAATGAGTCTGCAGCATGCCTCCAGCACCCCAACCCAACCCAGTGACCCTGACCACACAGGGTCACTACCCCATCACCTCCACGAGGGGTCCCCTCCGAGTCCCCGCGAGGGCAGCGACGCCAGCGGCACCCTGCGGCCGGCGGCCGAAGCAGCGCTCTGAGGCGCGGGGTATCGCCGCGGCGTGAGCTATTTCGGAGCAGCGACCGGCATCAGCTGACCAACCGCTCTTCGCTCGTCTCTCTCGCACTGATGGGGCGCACCGTAAGGGTGCGAGAGACGAAAACCGACTCTCTGAAATCAGTCTACAGGCTGCGCTTGGAAAACGCACTCGAGGGTGTCCTGTCCTTGTCACCGGCGCTAGCCTCCAACGGGGGGGAGAGAGAGGGCTCTCTGGCCCACTGTGCGTCCTCGGGCCGGCCCGCTCCCACGCGCTAGCCGGGCACAGCTGACGGCGCGAGTCCAGATAAGGCAAGGGAGGCCGCCCCGCTGCCGCCGCCCGACCCATCGGAGCACTGCGAAGTACGGAGTGCGACGGCCATGCATGCACCGCACTGCAGCGTCATGAGCTGTGTTGATAAAGACTTGCAGTCTATTTGTCGAGCCCCTTCCTGTACCCACAGCAAGCACCAACTCCCTCTGAGACGCCCCTTTCCCTTCGACCCTGTCCTGTAGAAGCAAAAAATCCACGACCCCATCCCGAAACTCAAATTTGATGCCCAATAAATGCTATGTCTTGAAAATCAGAAACCCCAACCCCTTGCTGGTGTCCAATGACAAGGTGTAAGAAATGAAAAGCAATACATCAATTTTTAAAATATTTTTATTGTGTTTTTGATATTTTTTTCATTTTTTTACACAAAGTGTATTTCCTAGGACATAGCGGACGAATTGGAGCCATTCAGACAAACCGCAATTGGAAACAGCCAACCGACTCCCCATGCTAATGATAGCAAAACTCCCAGTCCAAAAAAGATAAAATAAAAAATAAAACAAAATAATGAATAAATAAAACCAAGACAGCAGACAACTGCACTTAATGTGCAATTTAAATTTGAAGGTACTGAGAGCAAGATTGAGCATAGACCAGTGCTCGACTTACAGGAATTGATTTACGTGTGACCTACGGTACAAATCACTTACACCTCATCATAGGCCACATTGAGATGACAAAGGAGACCCACTGAAAATGTAAAATTACATCTGCAAAAGTACATAGTCAAGTGGGGTAGGATAAAATTTTGGTACATAAGCTCTACGCTATGAAGCATCTGAAACATGAGCACTGGACAGCAACAGCACACAGGTACTGAATGTCAAATGGTGCTGAAAGTTACGGTACAGTTGCAAGGTACCTCAGAGCTCCATACACTGAGGCTGGCCAAGCACAAACTTGCGAGGACAAGTGAACCTGCTGTGGCATTTCCACTATCAAACAGTGTTCTGACTCAACTCACAGCCTGAGTCATGAGGGACTTAGAAAATGTTTAACATCGGTTGAATTAAATTTACATAATGGGAAAGATTCATCACAAACGAATATATGCTTGGCATAATATTGCCAGCCTGACGAGCTTGGCTCAGATTCCAGAAGATCACCTCGTCAGAAGCAAATACTTTCCATGACATATTTTTTATGAAGATACAATCTGTATAAAGTAAATTTAACAATAAAAAACTGTCTCCAAAAGATTTAAAAACTTCCATTTAATTCTACATGATACAGGTCTCCAGACGTCAGGTGAAGTCTTCAAAGAATCGTAGCTGGATCAGAAACTTGTGGAACCCCAAACTCATCCAATTCTTCACATAGCGTACTTGCGGGTCCATTCTCTTGCTAGTTCGTTGTATTTTTCTCGGTCAGTCTTGTAGATCCTTGCGATTTCGGGTACCAGGGGATCATCTGGATTAGGATCGCAGAGCAGCGAGCAGATGGACAATAGAACTTTGGAGATGGTGAGGGCGGGTGACCACTGCGACCTCAAAATATCCAAACAAATACTCCCGTTGCTGTTGATGTTTGGATGATATATGCGTGTCGTGAATGCCACTTTAGGTGGCTTAAAAGGATAATCCGTAGGGAAGTGAATTGTTAAGAAGAAAACTCCTCCTTGGTATGGGCTGTCTGGTGGTCCCATGATCGTTGCTTGCCAGTGAAACAAGTCATCACCAACAGGGCCAGCTGAACACTGCGCAGGCGGATCCCTTCCCAAATCCATCAATTCTTTGTTGATCCGTTTCAATGCCATTATAATTTAAAACTATCTTATAGTAGCTACTTTACAGGAAGGGAATTACTTCTTGGCTTGAAGCCTATGCTAGTAACTTTGGAAGGGGCTGCTAGGTAAAAAACAGTTGCACCTGAAACAAACAAACAAGGAAACACTATGATGAGAACATTGAAACACCAATTGACATCATTGCAGGTGCAGGGGAAAACACATTGCTCACAAATTAGTGTGCAATGGACAATGAGCAATCAATAAAAAAACAAATAAAAATATAATTTTTCCAACAGAATCAGTAGCAGGACTTAAAATTGCTATTTGTTTTAGAAACAAAGTTAAAAAAGTTGTCCACTCTTCAACAGACATGACAGAAGGCTCAACTTTTGACACCTTCACTAAAGAAAAAATTAAATTCAGGCAGAGGCAAGGTTCAGAAGTAAGAAAGCCGAAAGGTTAGTGACAACCCTAATTCCAGTGCATTTGAATGTGATACAAAACAAGTGAAAAGGGTCAAGTCACAAATAGGTTAGCTTCAGAGCCTATAGGCATTGAAATCTACACAATTGCTATTGGAGCAAATAATGCAAGAGAGATTTGGTCTCAAACATATAATTGGAACAAATTTCATCATTCTTGCCAAGGGTCGGGTTCCATGGAGACAGGCAAACTTTGCCCTTCCAGATCCACAATTACTTTCATCTCAAGATTCATGGACCACATAAACAGGTTATCCCAGGTAAAATTGACGTCCTTAGTCATGGAAGGCTGACCCGAAGATCTGAACTTAAACGGCCTTCTTGAAATAAAAGGTACAAAACCAATAAAGCATCTATATTTCAGGAGATGATAATACCACAGATTAGACCACTTGCGGCCACCAAGGAGGGCCACTAACCTGACAAAGGATTTTTACAAGAACGGTGAGGTTAGGTTTTGCGTCCAAAACCAATCAGGAATGTTAAAATCTCGCTCACCGGAGGAAGGAGCCAGTCCCGATTAAGTAGCACAAAGGAATTTTATGTAATTTGGCAACAGGCAACTGCAGGGCCAACCTACATCGCACAGCCCAAAGTTGTCCAAGCACTTGACAACAGTCACCATTGGCCGCTACGAAGTCAAAAGCGACAAAACTTAAATTCTCGATCGCTAGCAGATTCGTTTGGAGCGAACTTGGCCGGAATCCGGCGATAAATATCTTATTTCTACCAGGTGGAGGGATCGATAGGCCTAACGTAGTGTTCAAAAACATATCAAAAAGTACACGCTGCCCAGCGCTAAATCTTACTCGAGTAGATTGCTGGACTCAGCTCACCTTCAGATCCATGCACTTCACAATATCTCTTAACGGCTGGAGAATAGAACCCGTATTTGACTCAATGTAAGTCACTGCGAGACGCCTAGAAATACACAGGCCCTAGACAAGATGGCTGCAAATCGAAAGGAAAAAGTGGAGGAGGATGTGACGTCATGGTCGGGGAACACGGCCGCCACCGTGACATCTCCAAAGTCAGAGGTAGGCAGTGTTAAATAGATGTTAGCTCATGAAAATTTGAGTGTCAGACAAATTAAAAAGAATCTTCTACATTGTAAGAAGAACATAAAAGACTGCTCGACGATCGATGCGGTTCCTATAGCATACATAATTAGCAGAGTTTTTCGTGTGCTTGTGGTGTGGGGGATTTCATTGGATCAATGAATCACCGTCACCAGAACTTGAACTTGAGGATAGAACTTTCTGGATTGACTGGTTCACGATGACGAGATGCCTACTGTGCCCCAGTTGAAATTACGAAGGTAACTGGACATTATCTCGCATTTAATTCCATTCCATCGATGCGGAAGTCAAGTATTCCCCCATCGTTCCTGGCACTCGTCGTGGAAACGTGGAAATTTTTAAATCGGGCATTAGCTCGGTTTCTCATAGGGCCATCCAGAGCAGCATGATATTGTGTCAGCTCAACGAAATTGATCATGCACCCCAGTGTATGTAAACACCTATTTACAGATGCTGTATCATGATTGCGATTGCGCAAGGTTGGTAGCGCTGGTGGCAACTTGCTGCGGGTTTGAACATGACGCGCGGCGCGTCACCTCCTCTCCCCCTCCCCTTCCCCTCCTCCATCCCCGCAGCCCACGCAAGCAGAAATTGGGTCGCTGAATCCACTTGGATTTAACGGTTTATTCGCGATTTGGAAAGCAAGAGATTTGGGAGAGTATCAATGTCCATGCAGTCTGGGTAGGTGTCGGTCATTTGGTTGAGGGGCAGAAGCCCCACTGCAGGGACTTCACCCCATCATGTGCTTTTTTATTCATTTTCTCGTAAAATTTTGTAATGAGCTGACTAAAGAGTGTTGGAAAAGGGATAAACGAACGAACCAAGCAGCATGTTTTTACCAGAAATTTATTTCTGCTTTAAACATTCATAGGTGCAGTCTTACATCATTCAGCATTTTACTATGAATCACAATGGTGAGAGGACTTATCATGAGTACTCCTTGAGGTTTCACATGTGTTTATGGACAGTCTATCACAACATAGATATGATAACCCTTTAAAATTTCATTTTAAGATCATTCAACAACTCAAGCGGAAACTAATATATTAACCAGATCGACATGACAACATTCAGGGGCACACTCTTGAGTAAAAGAAATTTACAGCATGGCAAAAACATACAATAATAACACAAATTGATTTGTGAAGCATTACTATTACAAACATAAGGAATGAATCAGCACTTATTCCTGCACTTTTTTAGACAACATTTGCAGTTGCTTGAGTTCTCTATACCTCAATAGGTGGGAAAAATTAATACAAAGTCAAGCACTTTCAAAAATTTGCTAAACAACATTATCTACCAGAGACTAATCACTGTGCATTATTTGATTCATTTCTTTGAGGTATAATTGTCTTACAAGGAAAGCAGCCAAAACTCAATCCATAAATTCAGTGTCAAAACATAATTAATTTGACTACATCTTGCTTCTTCTAGTGATGGGTAGAATCCACCGCAATTGTACATGAGCCAAAATAAATTAAATTGTTTAAATAACATAATTCTCTAATTTTAATGTGAGGGGGAGCTAACTACAAGAAGTATTGTTGAGAAGAAAACTTGTGATTCCTAAATGATGTACGTACCTTTAATCAAAACACTTGCTTAGCACAAATATGTTAAGCGCTTAAGTACAACACATGCCACAAAGACTCACTATTAGAAACCAAAAGGAAGCAAAGAAGGAAAAAAAGGGGGGGGGGGTAAAAGAGGTCATTGTAAGTATGGCAATAACATACTCAGAACTGCAGAGGGATTGTAGTCAAAAAGTAAAGAGGAGAATATCACATGCACTTGAACTTTGTCAAATATTTGTTTAAAATTGGGTTTAATGTAGGTTAACACCAAAAATTAAGAATAAGGATGTGCTACAACCCAAATTTAGTATGGCCAAAAGCATTTGGAATAAATTATAGGCTGTTGTGCACATCAAAAATTAAAATGAATGAGTTTTTGTTTCATAGTAATAATTGACATACATTTTTCTGATAAAGTGCAGCTGCACTACTTATCACCCTTCCACTTCCCCATGCAGGGAATCCACAAAGTAAAACTTCATATTGACAAATAGTAATTTTACATTTTGTGCTAACAAAAAAAGCACCTTAATTATTTGATGATAAACAAAGTAATCAATCATTCATTCTCACATACACAAATAGGATTACTAAAGTTAAACATTTTTATTCATCTAGTCGTACATACTCAGTTCATTAATGACTTTAAAAAATTATAATATACCTTTATGATTGAGTGTAATGGAAAGAAATCACTTGTAAAATATAAACATCTAGATCACACATGCTCTCTTGCAGACACCAAAAAAGCATCTCGAAGTGCTTTTTGCACTGAGCACTTAACAGACTCATCAAAACTTTGCTTGGGACACTGTAATAAACATTGTATAATTCAACAAAACATCACAAATTTCATTCTCCTGGATCTCCAATAAAAATAGAAACACCTTTTATTGTAAATTAGTTCATCATAGTGCTGAAACTTCAGTACTTAAACTATTATCTACATCTGGCCCTTCGCCCAAAACAAGGGCACGATTGATGTTTCCACCTAAATGGGGAAGTGGTGATGCTGTGGATGTGGAGGATGTATTAGATGGCCTCCGATCTACGAGATCTCTCCTCGCTCGTTGCCTCCTGTGAATCTCCATTTCTTGACTCAGGCGAGGAGTAAAGAGAGGCGCCTCTCCAGACAGTTGCCTCTCTAGTGCCTGAGATACAACAGTGCTGTAGGTTGTGCTCGCAGGAGATGCAGTTAAAGAGACACTGTGCTGCTCAGAGTGGTTTGATGGTAAGGGAGATAACTGTGAATCTTGAGGTAGAGTACCAGACTTCTCTTCAAATACTGAAAAATGTATTCAATAAATTAGATTTGAAGGTTTAGTTGATTTTTATTTCCGCGTGTTCAAATGGTATTTACTTACATTTATCCAAGCTAATAATTGATCCAACAATATCATGAACAGAAAGATCCTGATGTTCTTCAAGCCGTTTACGTCGTCGGACAAGCCACCAATCCAAGGAGAAAAGGATCAATGCCAGAATCTTAATGCCAGCACACAAGCCAACATACCTACAAATGTGAAACATTGGATTTATAAATGTACAGGAAAAGGGCCATTACTTGGAAAGAAAGAAAGAATCCTTACTTGTATCTGAACTGCTCAATGTCATATAAGAGGCATCTCCCTCCTTTCTCTCCGCAAGTTTGTTTCCACAGAATGCAAGTAGAATCAATCAAGTTTCCAAAGAGAATTGGAGCAGGAATGTATCCAAAGAGACGGAAAATAACAAACTGCATGCCTAAGGCAAATGAACGCTCTTCCTCATTGACCGACCTAAATAACACAAAAATGAATGAAATTGAATATTACTGCCAAAATTAGGGGAGAATAATAACATAAGGTGAGATAAAAACATACCTTAGTACAATCATTAACAGGGGCATTTGGGTCACAGCAACAACAAAAGTCATAAAAAACAGCAGAATAAGGAACGGAAAAATGGTTTTGCAAGGTGAACTGCAAGGCCCAGCTGTTGCCACTGGAACCACAGTAACTTCAGCAAAGCGGTTTCCTGTTCCCGCGGCAGAGGGCATATTGCCATCGATACCTACAATTCAAGAAAAACATATAATTTTTCCAAAATTAAAATTTGTTTAAACTATATTACTGATGATTACTTACAAGCACAGCTTGTATAGTTGCTTCGAGATGAAAGTTCTCTACATCCGGCATGGCAGGGACTGAAGTAAGTCAAACCATTGATCCCACATACGGGTTCTACATCATTTACACCGCATTCACAGCCAAAATTACAGGCGGCTGTGAGATTTACGGTGAAAGGAGCTTCATGTGAGCTGCTGCAAGAAAAAGAAAATAAATTATCTTTTGTTCAATTGAAGTCTTCCATGATGATAGTACATATGGTGCCATACCTGTTGAAGTACGGTATGGTTGTTCCAGCCATTTTCACATTATCACAACCAAGGAAGAACAGTAGACCATAACATGCAAGGCATACAGTGTTGGAAATGAGGACAAATTGAACAGCTCCTTTGGGCCGCAGTTCAAGTCTTTTCAGTAGACAGCCACCGAAAAAGATACCAATACATGCACCTGGTATAGCAATGGACCCTGGAAAAGAAAATTGCAGTTGAAAACGTTCATTCTGAATTTTTATTATAGCACAGAATATTTTGAAATCTTTGACTAAAATCTAACCTGTGAAGATACTGGCTTGACTTTTCCCCAAACTGAACTGAGTTTCAAGGTACTTGGGCAGGAAAACAACAAAGCCAGAGACAATGACAAGTTCCATGCAGGCACCGAGACATGTCACCACGTACACTGGGTTGGTCACCAAACGCCACATGCTCCTTGGTATATCTACGGGAAACACACAATACGAAAAAAAATTCACAAATGCCCTAGATTTATGAAGGGATGAATTTTATAAAATCTTTGTTAGAACCTACCTTTAATGTCCTTGCCATACCCTGAATCTCCGTTTTCAGGACAACCATTGGGAGCTCCATCTGCTAAAGACTTCTGGGGCTTGGGTTTTGTTTCAGTGTGCGGTAGGGACTTTTCAACAAGTCTTATCTTTTCTTTCTCTCTCTGAAAAATCACATGACATATACATTTTAGAGTTCTCACAGTATTAGTAAGCAATACACACATGACGCATTTAAATTATACTCACCGTTAGTATTTTAGGGAATGAAAAAAATGGTATTGCTACTAAGATGAGCAACAATCCACAAAGCAAAAATCCACCCCACCACATTCCAACCCATCTGTGATCATCTGGGTCTGTAAGTCCAAAAAATTGTTTAATAAATATACCACAAGATCAAAACAGAAAACACACTAATAAAAATGTGGCTCACACTCACCAATTGTAACTGGCAGACTTGAAAATAAATCCATGTGGAACCTGAGAAGATAGGCTCCTAGTAGGAAACCAAGCACAGGTCCAAATGCTGCCATACTGTACATACACCCAATGTACAGGGAAGCACTCTCTGGTCTGACATGGTCATCAATATATGTCGTTCCTAGTGTGAATAGGGGAGATCCACCACAGCCAAGTAGCAACTGGGCCACCACAAACAGCAACACTGGTCCGGCTGTCGATGGAGTACCCTTTATACAATTGTCCCCACGCAGATTATTGTGAGGCGACAAACGACCCAGTCCCATGTCCTGGTCTCTGATTGGCACAGCTCTACAAATATTATCGTTAGATGAATTGCTCATTGAAGAGCTGGCATGAGATTCAGCAACGAAATGGGGAACCATAAAGATAAGGGATCCAATTCCCATTATAACAGCACCTGTAAAATTAACAAAAGTAAGATGAGGAACATATTAACTCTAAACATTTCTATATTATGTGACGGGACTTACCTATGGCAATCCATACAGGAATGTGCCTCCGGCTACCGAGATAGCTCACAAAAATCACAGTGATAACATTTCCTATTTCATAAGAAGAGGCTATGAGTCCTGATAAACTGGATGGAATTTCAAACCTGGAAAGTTGGATAAGAGGAAATTAAATTTGTTCCATTGCAGCTTGATGTTTGAATTGCAAAACGCTTGTAGACAGAAGAAAAAAATGAAAACCAACAACAACCAAAAAAAATAATACTTGCCTCTTTTCTATCGTTGTAATCACAGAGTTTATGTACCCTGACGATAATGCTTGCTGCAAAGTAACTAAAAACGAAAGAAGAAACACAAAAACCTAGAAAGAAAGAAAAAATTATCAGGCTCACAATTTTATTATTCTTTTTCATTCAATATAGAAACAAATATTTACCTTGATGGTTGCAAACTGTTGTAAGCTTTGAGGCCTACATGAAAGAATCCCACAGTCCTGTGTTTCTGGTAAAAGAATTGTGGGGATTTCTGGATAGGATGGGTGACTTTTCTCACTTCTAGAATCAGAAAAAGTAATAATTAATGACAAAGCTAACAAAGGAAGAGTATTGAGAGTTTGAAGAAAATGCCTTTGTCGCTCCTACCTCTCCACTAAGGTTGAGGGGACAAATGTCGGGGGCACAAACCCTCCTGATAAATTGCGGATGTGGCACTTGACGGTGTTGTGCTCGAATCGGCCCAGCGAGGAGTTCCTAATGTGGTGGTGGTGGCTGTTGCTGTGGTGGTGGGACTTCTCCGGGACCACACCCAAAGACGCCGTCCGCCTGTGGCATTTTTCCTTCCTCTCCGCGAGGCCTGAGGCAAACAACCAAAGAGAAACACAAGATTAACATTTTTCAACTCGGAAACAGTATCATCCTGAAGCCAAAATGCGCCAAAACGAGACAAAGATAATTCTTTTAAACCAATCAGAATATTTCAGTGTACAGACCCAGCGAGGAGTTCCGCGCGTGGCCCTTGTGGAACGGGGCGTGGGTGTTGTCGTGGCCGAGGCCCTTGTTGGGCTGGGCCTTGCCGGCCAGGGCGTCGCCCCGCCCGGACGCCTCGCGCTCGCCGTCGCTGCCGCTGCTGTTGGACGCGTCGGCGTACAGCCCCGTCAGGGCGTACATGGACTCCTGCCGGCGGTGGCCGCCCCCGGGGCCGCCCCCCGAGCCGCCGCCGCCCACGGGGCCGCTGCCAGGGCCGCCGCCGCCGCCGGCCCCGCTGGCCATGTCCACGGCGGGCAGTCCCGGGCCGAGGGGCAGGAGGGGCACAGAGCGGCGATGTCGCACTCCTACCGGTCCGGATGCATCCCCCTCCTCGGCGTCGCTGGCTGCAACACAACGAGAGGGCGGACATGAAGACAAGAGAAGCAAGCCAATGAGCCTCGGTCCCGGACCTCCCCTAGAGGCAGCGCCGGCAGCGCCCCATTCAGCAGCAAGAGGCCGTGCCGCCGGGGAGTGACCTATTTGTGCTAGGGCCGACCCTCTCTCTCTCTCTCTCTCTCTCTCTCTCTCTCTCTCTCTCTCTCTCTCTCTCTCTCTCTCTCTCTCTCTCTCTCTCTCTCTCTCTCTCTCTCTCTCTCTCTCAGCGCGCGACGTGACGTCCGCTTCAAAACACGGGTCGTGCCGCGCGGCGCACAGTGGGCCAGAAGACCGTTCGAGGAAGGCAGTCAAAATCCCGGACGGGGTTTGGAGCTCCGAAGTCGCTGAGGGGCTTCCGGACGGCCGGCCAGACCGCAGCAGATGACGGCCGATTTTCCACGCCCGTCGCGGCGGTGCCGAGGCGGTGCCGGCTGCCGGCACGACTCGCCCGTTGGCCAACACATCGT
The DNA here is from genome assembly GCA_030522485.1 of Stenchaetothrips biformis. Taxonomy (NCBI): domain Eukaryota; kingdom Metazoa; phylum Arthropoda; class Insecta; order Thysanoptera; family Thripidae; genus Stenchaetothrips; species Stenchaetothrips biformis. The sequence continues at coordinate 8,522,284 of CM060097.1, read as the reverse complement.
GAAATTTCACGGAGCAAAATGGATCGCCATCGCCATCGCTGGGCCGCAGATCAGCCGGCCTAGTGGAGCGCACCGAGCCGAGCCGAGTGGCACACAGTGGGCCAGAAGACCGGCGCAGGCGGACAAAACTGTAGGCGCGTTTGGAGCTCCAGGGTCGCTGAATGGGACTCGAACCGAACGTGCGACCCCACCCGTGGATTCCTCGTTCGGAGAGCAATCCATTGGTGGGGTCACACGTTTCGAGTCCCATTCAGCGACTCTGGCGCTAAGAACGCGTCTTGGCCGCTGGCGGCGGTCTTCTGGCCCACTGTGGAGCGGGAGCGCCTGGCGGCAGGCAACCGCAAGACACCCGTGCGCGCGAGCGCTCCGGCTGCCTACCTCACAGGCGCTCGCCTGCTGGCTGGCTGACTCCGGCGCCTCTTCGCTCTGTCTCTGTCGCACTCACGAGGCGTCCCGTCGGCGTGCGAGAGAGACAGAGCGACGAAAGCGCTCTGTCGGGAACCCAGCATACCGCTGTGCTGCAACACGCTCCGCCTTTTTTTTTTGTGCAGCGGGGAGCGTAAAACAAAAACACATCCGTTTGCTTTCCGATTTGCGTGAGATGCTTCGCAACACCGCTCGGCTCGGCACGCGCACGGCCCAAGGCAGATACCGGCGTCTCTCCACGCGGCTCCCCCCCCCCCTCCCCCCGTGAGCCGCCTGGAAACTAACAGTGTAGGACGAGACGAGGCACTCGCGGCATGACGGCCAGGCCACGGGGCCAGGCCACTGCCACGCGGAGAGGATCCTGCCAGCGCTGTCGTCGCTCTCTCTCTCTCTCTCTCTCTCGCACCTACACGGGACGCCCCATGAGTGCGAGAGAGACAGAGCGACGCTCTCGGAATCAGCCGAACGGGTCGGTGCCGTCTACCTGCGAGGCCTGGCAGGACGTCCATCAAACCCGACCTGCAGTGCTTCACGCTGGCGGAGCGCTATTTCAAGCAGCGCATGGCAGATCCGCAACTTGTCATCAATCAACATTTTTTTTTTCGGCACTGGCCAGGCGAAAGAACCAACCTATTTTCATGCGAATTTCGGTGTATCTAGGATTTGCTGAGAGAGACAGAGGGAAGAAGAACTACGACGAATCGGCTGCAGTAGAGACACTGAGAGTGACGTCCTTCGGCGTCACCGCTTCCGCGTGTGCGGTGCGCGTCGCGTCACGTCGCGTCACGACCTGCAGACTGATGGCGCGAGTCTGTCTCTCTCGCACCCACACGGGACGCCGTTGCGACAGACGAGAACGACTCTCGGAAAGTCTAAACCCGCCCTGCCCCGTAGCAAGGAAACCGGAGCGCGGCGCGGTCGCCGCCGGCGCAGAAAAGGAGCAGAAAATAGAAAATCAGGTTCCAGCTGGTTGTTGGTTTTTTTTTTGTTGGTTTTTTTTTGATGCGGTTGCTACTCTGGCTAGGCATTCGGGCAGACAATAAGGAACGGATCCGACATTTGCAAGTCCCCCCCCCCACTCCCCCGTGGTTGATCTGCATAATTTAGCGCGGAGTGCATTAATAAAAGCCAGTCTGGTGTCGTCCTCTGGAAGACAGGCCAGACGCGGAGGCAACGGCGGAACTATTGTGCAATATCGCAAGGCTTATCGCACGGCAGCATCCAGGCTCCATGGTCTGTTTCGCCCGCCCCGCCCCGCCCCGCCCCGCCCCGCCCCGCCCCGCCCCGCCCCGCTGCGTGGTCCGACGCTGTGCCCCTCTCGGACTGGGCCGTCACGTCACACCAACGGAAGGTGCGCACCTACACCACGTCAAAGCACAAACGCAAAACAAAAGAGGCCTCCACAAAAAAAAAGTAATTTAAAAAAAATAAATAGTATTGTGGGCGGCACAAAAAAAGCGCTATCTTAAAGCAAGTGAACCGCTTCCCGTGAATCGCACAGTGTACTCACCTCTTCTACTGGATCCAATTTTCGACAGGTCCTAGCAGGCACCTGCAACAAAAATAACAACGAAAACGTGAGGCTGACGGCAAAAGAAACAAACTAAAACACCTGTCCGCGCCAATCCCGGTCTGTCCTGATGCTTGGCGCGGCCTCTTGCGCGGCCCTACGGCCACTTGCTTCATGCCTCACACTCGCAAGGGGAAACAGGGAGACGGACAGGCGCGTTGCGTGACTGTCACGCCGCGTCACGCCGCCGTCCCGTCACGCGTGTCACTCACTGCGCTTGCGGCTGCACCCGCAAACGCGCGTGCGTTTGCGGCTCACGCGACACCGCAGGGCAGTCACTCTTTGGAATCACGCACAGTGGGCCAGAAGACCGTCGTTCGAGGCGGTCGAAAACAATCCAAAACGCGGTGCGGTGTGGCCCACTGTGAATCGTTTCCGTTTCCCACTCTCATACTCATTTCTGCAGCTTTAGCGACAATTAGGCCGCACGTAACGCCACCGCGCGGCTTCTGTGGTTCGGGACTCCGCTTCCACCTCGACCGTGACTCAACCCAACCCGTTACTTCTCGTCTGGAGGTGTCGGATTACAGGCAATGCGGCTTCGTTCCGCGCTGCCATTGCCATTTCCGCCTGTTTCTTTCCTTTTCCTCTCTTTTCCACACTCGAGCCATTCCTAGGTCTTTCCTTTTCTCTCTCCTCCACACTCGAGCAGCCATTCTCCCGCCACGACGCCGCGGGGCTCTACTTATCCGCCGTTCCCACGCGACGCTGCCCGTCCAGCCGGCAGCGCTCTGTCTCTCTCGCACTCACGGGGCGTCCCGCGGCGGTGCGAGAGAGACAGAGCGACGAGACGACGGAGTCAGCCTGCAGCCCATCCTCCAGATACTTGCCGCCGCCAATTTCAATCGCGATACTTGTCGCTCCATCTTTGCGGCGACCGGCCTACGCTCGTCCGTCCGTTCGTCTGTCTGTCCGTCTGTCCGTCCGCTAGTTTGTCCCCCCCCCTTTCCAAGACGTGAGCGGTGCGCTCCCCTTCAACGTGTCCCGCTGCAGTTCGCGTTCCACTTTCAGGCCGCGTCCGCAGCAGGAAAGGGCGCCTCCGCGAGATGAATTCGAGATATCGCAGCAGCAGCAACAACAACAACGACAATGATAATACAACATCGGCTGCATAACGAGAACAAGAAATAAAAAAAGGGGCAGCAGCAGACGTTTGTCACGAGGCCAACATTGGTCGACATTGGCGCAGAAATCGTGCAGCGGCGAAACAAGGGCTGATTTGATTTTCAATGAGGATTGTGCACAGACCGACCGACCGACCACAAGCGCTCTCTCTCTCTCTCTCTCTCTCTCTCCTCTCTCTCTCCTCTCTCTCTCTCTCTCTCTCTCTCCTTCTCTCCTCTCTCTCTCTCTCTCTCTCCTCTCTCTCTCTCCTCTCTCCTCTTCTCTTTCTCTCTCTCTGTCCGGCGTGCGGCGGGAAAGCCGTGGAGATGGCACGCCGCCCCGCCCACCCGCGCCGTCCAAACGCCGTCGCTACGCCTCGCCACGTGGGCCACGTGGGCGACACAGGGCGGCCGCGGCACTCGCTGCCATCGTTCGATAAAACCCTCACCGCCCTCAACGGTCTTCTGGCCCGCTGTGCGCCGCCGAGGCCCCGTCCTCGCGTGGAGGGAGGGCAGCCGGTGCATTCCGCCCCCTTAAATTCCACCCCCACTCCCAACCCTACCCGCCGGGCCGGGTACATAACCCCATAAAGCGGCGACCCCATCGCAGTCCAAAACGGAGACGCGGCGGAGCGGCGGGGTGGCGCTGAAAAGCAGCGGGCTGATTCCGAAACACGGAACACTAACGCTACAGCCGCGCTGCTAAGTGCCGCTCTCACGGGGCGACCCGTCAGGGGGATACTGCGGCAGTGTAGTTGGAATCATCATCATCAGCCGGTGCAGCCGCGCTCATCAGCTAGCCCGGCCGCGACGCCTCGGGAGATGCATAAAAGATGTGCCGACCGCGGGGGAGGGGGCGCGGCGCGTCCACGCCGATGAACCTCATAACAACTTGGGCCGCAGTGGGGTGCCACCGGGCCTAGAGCCGTCCGCGGCGCGGGGGCGGCGGGGGGCGGCGGGGGGCGGGGGGGGGCGCGGAGGGGGAAGGTCACCGCGCGGCGCATTGCGAGGCCTGCAAGGCCCCGGGCCCGGCCGGCGCCCTCAAGGCCTAATCTCAAATTGATTCATTCCGAAGCGCCGCCACCGACTGGGGCTTGGGGGCCTCCAGATCGATGGCGACGCCTCTTTGTGTCCGAGGGCGCGGCCGCGTGGCGGAGCGCGTCCCCTACAGTGCAAGGGCCGCGGCGGGGGCAGGGGCACAGTGGGCCAGAAGACCGGTGGAGGCGGTCGGAATCCCGGACGGGTTTTGAGCTCCAGAGTCACTAAATGGGACTAGAACCGAACGTGTGACGCTACAATGGATTCCACGTTCGGAGAGCAATCCATTGGTGCGGTCACACGTTCGATTCGAGACCCACTTAGCGACTTTGGAGCTCAAAACGCGTCCGGGATTTTGGCCGCCTCCGATGACCGGTCTTCTGGCCCACTGTGACAAGGCCTGCACCGCGAAGGAGCGGCCCGCGGCCCGCGGCCAGTGAGACAGACAGCTCGTCGATACTTGCTGGAATAATTACCAGCCTGCTTGGCGGACGGACAGGCCTGTCAGGCCGTCACGGTGTGGCCCACTGCCGGTCAAACACGCCGGCCGCCGCGGTGACCTTGGCGCCCTTGGCCTCCAGGCCGTCTTCTGGCCCACTGAGTCCCTCGGGGTTGTGAGAGAGACAGAGCGACGAAGCGACCCTTCGGAACCACAGTCCACGCCTCTGTGGCGCCCTAGGCCATCCGATCCGAATCGGGCAAAGCCCGGCCGAGCCTCGCGTGCGATTAATCAACCGGCTTCGCGTGTAAGGGGCGTGCGGACGCGACGCCACTGCAGCGCCCCTGGCGGCAACGCGCCCAACAACTTCCGATGCTCGCACGCCAGGTGTGAGCGCAAACATATTTCCCTGGGCAAACACCAGCAGCCTGATTCCGAGTGGGTGGTCTCTCTGTCTCTCTCACACTCAGGGGGCGGCGTCCCGGGTGCGTGCGAGAGAGACAGGCCGACGAGAGCGCTGCTCGGAATGACTGCAGGCCGCCGCCGCGTCCCTAGCGTCCCCCCCCCCCCATTTTTGCGGACGCCGCGCGTGTTTATTCCCACGATCAAAACACAACGGCGAGACAAAAATAACAGACGTTTCTCAACAAACAGAGAGCGAAAATGTAACGAGAGCCCAAATGAAAGCTCCGGTAAACAACGCGCGTCGGCGGCGTGCCGCAGAAACAACACAAAAAAACCAATCCCACGTCCCACGTGACCCAGAAAAGAAGCGGCGGCGCCAGCGGTTGTTGATGGTCCCCAACGTGACGGCGGGCATGGCGGGCAGCGGCAGAGGCGCCCCTGTCGTGCCCGGCGGGCCGAGTGAGAGGCCGCACGGCCAGCACGACCAGCACGCCGCCCGCGGCCATGTCGCAGTGGGCCAGGCGGTCAAAATCCCGCGCGGGTAATTTTGAGCTCCAGAGTCGCTGAATGGGACTCGAGCACCGAACGAGGAATCCATTGGCGGGGTCACACGTTTCGGTTCGAGTCGCATTCAGCGACCCTGAGGCTGGCAGGGGGGGGATCCGGGCAGGAAAGGCGCTCACCTCGCCGCCGATGAGAGGGCGGCCCTTGCGGCGGTCGGGACGTCCGCATCAACGCAGCACTGCAAGGCGCTGAGAGCCGGCCGTGTGCGCGCAGTGTGCGCCTGCAACAGAGGAAGCGCGCCGCGTCAGACGGACGGACAGACAGACCGACTACGACCAGCTTCCTCGTCATTTTCACGCCATCACGGCCAGACAACCCCATCGCACCGCCGCCATTCGCCGCCACGACGTGTGAGAAAATAAAGGGCGCCCCAATTAGAGGCCGTAAAGGGCGAAACGAGCGCAACACGCGGCGCGGCGGACAAAGCGGCGCTTACAGGGCTCTTGGAGTGTGCAGCACCGGACGGCTCCGGACGGCACCGAAACCGGATGCCGGCCGGGGAGAAAGAGGATGCTAATCGGATCATCAGGGCGGCTCGCCTCACCTGCCAGCGGGCGGACCAGGCCTTGCCTGCAGCATAGCGCTGTCTCTCTCGCACTCACGGCGCGCTCCGCCAACGCGCGAGAGAGACGGTGCGCGGAATCAGTGCGCTGCTGGCTCACAGTCCGCTGCGTCCGGGAGGAGCACGGCCGCGCGGAGCCGCCGGCTTTATGTCTCGCTGGGTCCGGCCCGGCGCCGCAAGGATCCACTCGGCCGGGATTCAGATCCAGACTGTTTCGCATGCCGTTCCGGCTAGGGCAAGTAGAGAGGCCTGGAGGTGTTGAGCTCGACGCCTCGAAGGCAATGCGCTGCGGTATATACGCTCCACGATCCGCGCGAGGTCGGCGTCCGTCTCTCTCGCACCCACGGGGCGTGCCGCGTAGGTGCGAGAGAGACAGAGCGACGAAATCAGTCCGCTGCGCGCGGCCTGCTAAGCTGCGGCCTCGGCGTGCGTGTCGTTGCGACACGCGTGCGTGGATTGGTCGCCGCGTGGCCGCGTCCGCCCCGGCCCGCCTTCGAAGGCTGCAATGAGCGCGAAACGTGTCGGGCACCACAATGGCGTCGCTAGCAGCGTGCAGTGGGTCGGAAGACCGTTGAGGCGGACAAAATTATAGACGCATTTTGAGCTCCGGAGTCCAATCTTGAGTCCCATTTAGCGACTCTGGAGCTCAAAATGCGTCCGGGATTTTGGCCGCCTCCTCAACGGTCTCTGACCCACTGCGCAATGTGCAACATTTCCCCCCTCTGGATCCGCCACTGCGGCAGGGCCGGTCAAGCCCACATGGCTCTCCTACGTCACGGCGTGCGACCCCCTTCCCCTCCCTTCCCCTCCCCCGGCTTTGGGCAGGCCAGTCGGCCACTTGGGCAAATTGTATTAAGAGGTTTTACTGGACGCTCCTGGCTCCCTGACGGCAGCATCAATTGGGCGCACTAAAAACAAGAGGCTCCGCCTGAAGGGACCCCCCACAGTGGAAGGACCAGCTCGTCCGCCAGCGTTAGGACCTCCACCGATGGCAAAGGATCTCAGGAGATTGAGGACTTTACTTTAATGCCAGGGGGGGGAGCAGTCATTTCTTTTTGCAGTGACTGTCTTTGCCTCGTCGGCAGGCACGACACGCTGTTCCGGTGGGTGAGGCCAGGCCGACGGGGGAACTATAGTGCGCGTCGCGGCGTCCCTCTTCATTTGTCTAGCCGTCGCGCTGGGCGCGCTAGCCTCGCGCTGGCCTCGCCCGGTGCAAGGTCCTAGCCTCGCGGCGGGACGGGACAATATGTGCCAAGTCGAGTCGAGAGCACAAAATGGCAGGACATGCCGCACGGGACGTGCCTATGGCCGCGCCGCCCGCCATGCCGGACTGACAACGAAATACTGCAGCCTTCCCTGCAGTGGCGATGGCCGTCCCACCCGCAGTTCCGGCACAGGCCGGGCTCGGCTGCGGGCCCTGGAGTCCAGGAGGCTCCGGGCGCCTCCAGGCATGTCCTCAGGCCGGGCTCGGCTGCGGGCCCTGGAGTCCAGGTGGCTCCGGGCGCCTCCAGGCATGTCCTCAGGCCGCGCTCCATAAGGCAGCCGGGCTCCAAAATAAACTCCGCGCCGCTGGCGGAAAATATGACACCGCGGCATATAAATAACCTGCAGCGCGGCCACCACCTGTGAAGTTGCCTTTTGTTCGGCGGGTGCTGGCCCGTACGTCCCACTGTGGGCGGTCGCCACGCAAGTGTAGTGTTCTCCTCCTGGAACCCCGGATGGAGTGTCCAGGGAGCCGTGCCAGGTAACGGTTCCACACTCGAGGCGGAAGGCCGATTTCCGTCGCTCTCTCTCTCTCCCACTCATGCAGCGTCCCGCAAGGGTGCAAGAGAGAGAGACCGAGCGACGAAGCAGTTGTTTATCTACATGCGGCTGGCCTAATAGCGACAAAACTCGGAAGAAAGTGAGAGTCGAGACAAAGAAAGCGCCTCGCGTATCTTGATCGTGCTCGTCTGAATAAAACCAGACGGAAGCGAGGCGCATTCTATTGGCGGGGGCTCAGCCGTGCGTGGCGCGAAGTGGCCTCTCTTTCTCTCTTACTGAAACCTTGGGGCGCCTTGCAGCGGGAGGGTAGGCCGTCCCGTCGAACAGGGCTGCATCCGGGTTGCCTACCCTCCAGGCGGCATGGCCCCTCACCGCGGGCCCCTATTCGTACTGCCAAATAATCCCACTGTGCACGGCTTCGGCAGGCTCGATGTTGTTTTGCTGAAATAACGGAAACAACAATGCCCGAGATCAACGGCCGCGCGGCGCCCACCTGCTTCCGGTTGTACAGCTCGTGCCGCTGCATGCATGCGCGGAAGAAGATCGCACTTTTCTCGCCGCGCGCGCTGCTTTGACTCAAAAACAACGCGCCCAGGTATGCTCATCCATTAAGAAGCACTAGCGTTCCTGCAACGCGCGCGCGCGCACACACACACAGACAGACACAAGAAAAAACACTCACACACACACAGAGGTGAACGTTCAGCTCAATAACGCACAGAGCAGAATATCGCTTATCAGAGTGGCCACGCGAGCCTCGGAGAAAATAATAAAATGCAGCAAGAGGAAGCTCCGAGCAGCGATCACTGGGCGTCCCTCCCGTGTGGGTGCGAGAGAGACAAGAGAGGGATCAGTCTGCCTCTGTCCTGCTGCTGCCGGTGGCAATCAAAGTAACGGCCGCGTAATGGGCCATCGCCGCCGAATCGCACAGCGGGCGGGGACGCACTGTGGGTCGGAAGACCGTTGTGGCGGCCAAAATCCCGGACACGTTTTAAGCTCCAGGGTCGCTAAATGGGACTCGAACCGAACGTGTGACCCCATCGGTGGATTCCTCGTTTGAAGAGCAATCCATTGGTGGGGTCACACGTTCGATGCGAGTCCCATTCAGCGACTCTGGCGCTCAAAACGCGTCCAGAGTTTTGGCCGCCTCGACGGTCTTCGGACCCACTGTGGGACGGATCGCATCGTCGTGACCGCCGTGGAGGGGAAGGGGGGGGAGGAGGGGGGCAAAGGCTCCAGCGATCGGAAAGCAGCCTCGCGAAAATCCTTGAACGCCTAAGCGAAAGCCCCGGCCCCTGGGGGGCTCGAGCTGCAGAGCGAGCCGGCCCTCCCCTCCCGGCCACGATCCCCGGGGTGATTCCTGGAGCCACCTGGAGCCCAGTGCACTGGCTGGAACAAGGCAAACGAGAGCACGACGGCGCGGCGGCGCGGCGGCCAGGCGTCCGTCCGTCTGCCTCGCTCGCGCCGCTGCGGCCTGCGGCACGCCGCGGACGTCGGAACCAGTGCAGCACAGCGCGCCCGGTGCCCGGCGCCTCCGAGATAAACGACGAGCCGCCACCCTCGCAGTGCTCACTTTCGCCCTGCTTTGGTGTATGCGCCTGCGGACTGATTCTCTCTCGCACTCGCAGTGTGCGTGTCGTGCGGGTGCGAGAGAGACAGTGAGCGGGCAGTGAGACGGCGAGGCTCGTCGCGCGGAGAGTGCTTTCGTCACTGATACACCGCTGGGAGCCGCGCATGTGGCCGTTCAGAGACAATGGCCGACCGGGCCGCCACGCCACCGCCGCCTCGCGTGCGCGCCGCCACGCCATTCCATACGGCCCACTGCCGTGGGAGCGCCTGCCTTATCGGGTCACTGTGTACGAAAACCGCTAGCACGCCCCGCCCCGCCCCGCCCCGCCCCTTGGGGACGTCAGCAACCCGACCGTGTCGCAGACTGAGTGCCGGAGCAGATTCACTGCAGAACAGGATCGCCTCTTCGTCCCACTGGAGCACAGTGGGCCAGAGGACCGGCGCAGGCGGCCAAAATCCCGGACGCGTTTTGAGCTCCAGGGTCGCACAATGGGACTCGAACCGAACGTGTGACCCCACCGATGGATTCCTCGTTCGGAGAGCAATCCATTGATGGGGTCACACGTTCGGTTCGAGTCCCATTTAGCGACTCAGAAGGCTCCTCAAGACGCGTAGGGGATTGTGACCACCTCGAACGGTCTTCTGGCCCACTGTGCGGGGAAGAGACCCTCAGGGAGTCCCTGCCGGCGCGGGGCCCCACAAGGGCGGAACGGGGACTTGCCCAACCACCGCGTGGCGGCGCTGCGCTCGACGCCGACCTTGCGGTGTCGGCGGCAGGCGGCGGTGGCTCGTGGCGATGGGGGGACCAGGTTGGAGGGGGGGAGGGCCCCGGCAAAGTGTCGACGGACTCTGGGATTCAATCCATTCTAGCGGCGCGGCGCAGCACAGCGCTACACAGCGAGCAGCCCACGCGGCAAACGCGCCAGCAACCGCGCCCCGTCGCGGTCGGTGATCGCGTCGAGGGTCAGGATGGCGGAGCTGTTCGCTCACTCGCACTCAACGAGAGTAGAGAGAGAGAGATGAGAGAGAGAGAGAGAGAGAGAGTGAGAGAGAGAGAGAGAGAGAGAGAGAGAGAGAGAGATAGAGAGAGAGAGAGAGAGAGAGAAGAGAGAGAGAGATAGTAGAGAGAGAGAGAGAGAGAGAGAGATTACGTTTGCTAAGGGGAGCCCACCCAGCTGCTCTTTTTTCGCTCGCCAACCCGGTTCGCGCGACGCTGGTTCGCGGCGGCTACCGGGCGGGGCCTGGTCGGGGGCGGGGCCATTCCACGGCTTGTCGATGTATCGATGTCAATGCTGCGTGCCGGGGCAATGCCTCCCTTGGCCGGCCCTCGCCCTCGCGGCCCCACGCTGGTCCTTAGCCATACTCCGCCAATGCAGACACTATGTCCAGGAAGCACTGTTTTACTGCTCTCCCGCCGTGTTTGGGTGGCCAGCCGTGCTCGGCCTCCACCACGTACTTTCCCAGTGACATGCGCCGAATCCGCACCGATCTCTCTCTCTCTCTCTCTCCTCTCTCTCTCTCTCTCTCTCTCTCTCTCTCTCTCTCTCTCTCTCTCTCTCTCTCTCTCTCTCTCTCTCTCTCTCACCGCCCCCAGTGCGAGCGGGACAGAC
>CM060097.1:8345941-8510234 GCA_030522485.1 Stenchaetothrips biformis | reverse complement strand
ACCCTCCCAACAGTCCGGGGCAGGGCACTGACCCATCCCAGAGTCCACTGACTCCTCAATACTATGCGTCGGATGCGATTTGATTCCGATTCGAATCCACACGCCTTCCCCGTATTATCAGCGAGGCTGGCCCGGCCGGGTTCGTGGACGTCATCCGGTGCAGGTCACTCCGCCTTGTTTGCGCGCTGCACCACACTATCTGGGCTAGCCTTTTGACACTCGCCCCCGAAATGTATGACAAAAAGATCCCTAAAAAAGATTCGGTGGCGGCGCGGCGTGTCGTATCTAACTGACCCGTCCAGGGCTGCCGTCTGGCACCGGACATGGGGACACGTATCAGCACACTGACCCCCGCACATGACGGCAAGACGGCGTCAAGAAGTCGTACATCGACCTTTACAAAATTTTCGTCGTTTCTTTCTCACAAATGGGGATTTTTAATATGCCGCGACAAGGTAAATTGAGTGCTGAAAAACTTCGCCGAGTACTGGAAAAGGCCGGCGAGGAGAAAGTGGCCGCAAGACGTTCCCTGCACTGCACATTGCATCGACCGGAGGGAAACCGGCAGTTTTCCCGGTGAGGCGAGGCGGGCGGTGGTTGGGTTAGGTTAGTGGATAGTGGGGCAAAGACGGGGCCGCCGCGCCTCCTAGTGTCAGGGCGGGGCGGGGCGGGGTGGGGGGTGGCGCGGCAACGCGCGCCGCGCACACCAAACGGGCGTGGCGGGCGTGGCGGGCGGGGCGGGGCCGGCGCGGCGGACAGCGCAAGATATACGGCGGGGTGGCGGTACAGTCAGGGACACTCGCGGTGCCGTGGTGCTCGCGATGCGTGGCGATGCGAGGCGGCCAGGATTGCATCCCGCAGAGAGAATGGTGTTGATCAGACGAATTCGTCCCTGAAGGGAGACGGAATAAAAAATATTACAGACGGCGTTCCTCCTCCAGCCGCGCCAGTACGCCAGGCTGCTCGCTCAGCGCGCCGCCCCGCCACGCCCCGCCCCGCCTCACCCCGCCCCGCCGGGCCGCCGGAGTACTCTATCATTACGCCCCGTTCCCCTCCCCCGCACCACCCCGGCCCCGCCCAGCGCCGTCCGCTTGCGCCCCGCCCGCCGCCCCGCCCTAACAGCCCCGCCCGACCGCGCCCCGCCCCGCCCCGCCCTGCACGCCCTGAACTTCCCCGCGCGGCCCCGCCCCGCCACGCCCTCCCCCGTCGAGCCGCGAGTTCGGTGCAGTGCCCTCAGTCAGCGCGGCGCGCCACGCCCCGATCCAGTGGCGGATCCAGCGGGGGATCCGCGAGGGAGGGTGTCCTTGGCGGGTATTTTCATTGTTGGCTCCCTGGAACGCCCCGCGCCGCTCCATTCAAAATGATCACCACTGCGCGCGGCCCCGCTCGCGCCGTGACTCGCGCATCTGATTCCGAAGGCTCGGTCCGTCGCTCTGTCTCTCTCGCACCTACACGGGACGCTCCGTTAGTGCGAGGGAGACAGAGCGACGACTCTCCGAATCGGTCTGCTGGCCGCCGAATGTGGCGGGCCGCCGACGGCGGAGGGATGCAGGATGCAGCGCGGCGATAGGGCGGCATGCCGCGGCACCGAGCGTGGCGCGATGATACGTCCATTGAACCGCATTGCAGCATTCGCATGAAAACACGAGCATAAAAAGATTTTCGTAGAGAGCAAACACTGCCGGGTTGAGCCTTCGGCCTGCGATACTGAGCAGTGAGCGCGCGCGGTGGGCAAGCGGGCGAGGCGGTCGGGGCTTCAACGCCGGATCTGGAAACTTTCGGATTTCGGTCTGTTTTCCTTCCGACTCGCTTTCCCCGTCCTCGGCCTTGGGGAAGCGTTTTTCAGGTCGTTGGGGACGCGGGGGCGGGGAGGCGACCGGTGGCGGCGAGGGCGGTGACGGGGGTGGGGCGGGGGCGGGGCAGCGTCGCAATATAGCGTGGGCGACAAGGGGTCTTTAGCATTGCGCGGCGAAGGGAGGAACTTTATGAGTGATGAGTAAAGTACAGGAGAAAGGGGAAGGGGGAAGCCACGGAAGTCGCTAAACTCAGTTCGCCGGTGGTCTTCCGTCGAACGGCTCGCCGATAGACAATGCAGCGCACGGACTGTACCGGGAGTGTTCCAGGGATCGGCCCAACAGGAAAACGGCCACAATGGTGTTGCTGGAGGTGGGGTTGCGGATCGCCGGACACGACGCGTTTCACGAGTGATAGCTTTGATTGGGTTGGACACCTGAGGCTAGGCCGGGCTAGGCCGAACCGGCGGACCAGGTCCGACTGCGCTATTGCTCCCCATACCCCGCCCCACCACGCCCCGCGCTCGCAACAGCTGCTCGCCGATAATTACAAGGTGGCCGGGCACGTCATAGCAGTGGTGCGCCGGGCGGGGCGGGGCGGCCAGGGCGGGGCGGGCGGGGCCGGCGCGGCTGGGCGTGGCAACACGCCGGAGCGGGCCGGGGGGCGTGTCGGCACGCCCACCGGACTCCAAGAGCCCCGAGCCGCAGACCGCACCGGACCACCAGCGCCACCACCACGACGATCCCGGAAAAGGTTGAACCTTGCCGCAGCCCATCGCAGCGGCGGCGCCTGGCGCCTATCTCGATCGCTAAACAGTGGGCCAGAAGAACAGCGCCAGTGGCCTAATCTCTAGACGCGTTTTGAGGTCCGGAGTCGCTAATCGGGACTCGAACCGAACGTGTGACCCCACCAATGGATTCCAATCCATTGGCGGCGACGCTTACCTGATCTCGTCGGGCTGCCCTGCGAGGACCCCGTCGATCCCCGGCGGCCCGCGCTGCCGCTGGACGTCGCCTCCAAGTCCGACGAGTCGGCGTCGCACAGTGGCGCCGCGACGCCGCTGCCGCCGGGGTCCGCGGCCGCCGCCGCCGCCGCCGCAGCCGCCGCCGCCAGGGCCGAGGCCAGCTGCGGGGGCAGCCGGTGCGGCGGGCCGCCGAACTGGCGCAGGGCCTGGGGCAGGGACTGCGGCAAGGCCTGCGCCGGCAGCGACTGCGCCGACAGGGACCGCGCCTCGCGCCGGTCCAGCTTGTCGTAGCCGTACCACCCCAGCAGCTCGTTCATCGCCTTCTCCGCGTACTCCTGCGGACGGAATAAAGCACACAGTTTCTGGGTCAACGACGTACCACCATACGAAGTATTTAGAGCTATTTAGTTTGTCATACGAAGAATTAGTACACGTAAATTACGGAGTGTTTTATGTGGGGCAATTGCGCCTGGCGGGTAGGCAAACTAGATGCAGCTGTGTTCGACATGACTGCCTACCCAGCTGACGCCTTCAGGGGCAATAGCGCCTGGAAGGTAGGCAAACCGGGTGCAGCCATGTTCCACGGGACTGCCTACCCTCCAGGCGTCTGCAGTAGCGACGCCCCAGAGCCCCACAACCTCCCTTCATCACAGGCTCAGCAACTTTACGGCAGCCGCTGATCAAAGTGGCCGAAGGCGCGTCTTCGACACGGCTAGGGGTGGCGGGGGGGGGGGGGCGTTTGGGGGCGGGGGGCCCCTTTTGGGGCGGGCGCGCGCGGCCACACCCCCAAAGCTCATTTGAGGTCGGATTCATTTCCCTGCAATATGAGCCGCCATGACAATGTCATTAGAGGAGGGGTGGGGTGGGGCCGGCCGGGCCCCACTGCGGGGGAGAAAGGGGTAAGTAAGGCAAGTCCGCAAAAGTTCTCCCCCTGCATCTCCCTTCTCCGTGTTGCCCCTCTAGAGCCGAGCGCGGTCGAGTAGAAAACCTCTGTCATCCTCGAGAGGGGCCAACGCAAATATACGTTCCTTGCAGTTTCTCATACGGATGGAATTCCATCCGCTGTATGCATGCGTTCCGCGTTCAGCGGTCGCGTGGGCAGTGCTTGGCAGTGCTCCGCGGTGTTTGCAGAGCGGCAGCGACTCGCAGCCCTCGTTTTCTGCTTCCCCACAGAAAATGCGTGGGGCGCGCAGGCCAGGGCGTAGGCACGAAAGAAAGGGTCATTTCCAGTGGCGAGGCCAGATTCAGGAGGAAAGACGGGGGCGGGGAATTATTTCACTCAGGAAAGACCTGAAAAAACAACCCCTTTTCTTAAATTAAAAGCAAATTTTTTTAGAAAAACTACAGCAGCACAGGTCTGCGTCACATGCTGGGACTTCGTCCGGCGGGCAGCCAAGCGCCGCCTCTCCAAAGGCGACTTGACTTTTTTCGAGGGTGGGCTGACGCGGTCCACACACCGCACCCCACCCCGCCCCGCCCCGCCCCGCCCCGCCTCGCCTCGCCTCGCCCCGCCTCAGCATCGACAGATGACTGCCTATAAGATGATGGCTATTTTTACCTCGGCCAAGAGCTCTCTGTTCGGTTCGGCTGGCTAACCCCGCCCGACCCGACGCAGCAGACTCATTCCGAAAGTCGCTTTTGTCGCTCTGTCTCTCTCGCACTCATGGGACTTCCCCTACAGGTGTGAGAGAGAGAGAGAGAGAGAGAGAGAGAGAGAGAGAGAGAGAGAGAGAGAGAGAGAGAGAGAGAGAGAGAGAGAGAGAGAGAGAGAGAGAGAGAGAGAGAGAGAGATCCCCACGCCGGGCGTAACCATACGCCACCGGGAGGCAGGATGGCAGGGGCAGAGGCGAGGCCAAACGAGTGAATGAATGGCTCTGTCTCTGTCGCACGCCGCGCCGCGCGATTCACAAGAGGCGCTGCTTCGTCGTTGTCTGTCTCTGTCACACTCATGGGGCACTCCGTAAGGGCGCGAGACGGACAGAGCGCCGAGTTCGGTCTCCCAGGGCTTCCTTGAAATCAAATATACCACGTCCCATTATTAGCAGTTGGAACGCAACGTGCAGCGCCCTCTCGCCGCCCTCCACCCCTCGTCTAAAAACGCGGAAATAACCCCGTGGTGGTGGAGGTGGTGGTGGCCATGGTGCCGCCGCAGCGCGCAGCCGCCGCTGGTCTCTTCTCTGGTATCACCACTGATCAGATGGTGCCACGGTTGGTTATTCATGTTTTCCTCGCCGACCCGACAGTCACTTGATATGGCCGGGGCCTGCTGGGCTGGAGTGGGGAGGGAGAGGGGGTTGAAGCGCGACTGCCAGTCAACGTTACGTCGTTGTCACTGCACGCCGGCGCGGCCCTCCAGGGGGCAGTCCATCGGGCGGACGATGCGCATTACCGATAGTCAGTCAGAGAAACACGGCATCCATGAGTCAAAATGACGCTGCTAAACACGGAGGCGTGCCAAGCCAAGCCTGGACCAATAGACGACTTGCGCTAGGCGAAATAAGAAGAAAGGAAGAAGAAGAATCTTCACAAACATGGCGGCAGGTCCCTGATTGGTCCTAGCAGCCGACGGCTGCCGCCCGCCATGTTCGTGAAGATCTTTTCTTCCTCTTGTTTGGCCTGGCTCAAGCCGTCTGTGGCGCCGCAGCCCCGCGTTCCCTGCCGTGTCGGCGGCCTCGCCCGGGGCGGAGGCAGGCCTCGCGGGAAACAGCGCGCTCATTTCCAAACATTGCGTCGCTCTGTCGCACTCATGGGCGTCGTCCTGGGTGCGAGAGAGACAGAGCGACCGGCGCGCGACACACGGAGCTGTGTTGTGGTGGCTGTGACCCGGTCAGTTGGACTGCTGTCCCTGGAATGTGCCTCTGCAGCTGAACGTCGAGGCCACCTCGCCTCGCCTCGCCGCGCCACGGCCCGGCCGCCTCCAAGGCTGCTGCAGACGGAGAGTCTGTCTCTCTCGCACCCAGACGGCATGCCCCGCGAGTGCGAGAGAGACAGAGCGACCAAGACTTTCGGAAACTGGCTATGCGTGGCGGCTGCATCTCCCTCTGCATCCTCCACTGCCTTCTCGTTTCCCCGGCTCGCGTTACCCCTGCAGTGACTGACTCCGCGCGGCGTTCCGTCCCTCTGTCTCTCTCGCACCCGCACCGGACGCCCCGTTCCAGACTCACTAAATGAGACTCGAATCCAGCGTGTGACCCCACCAATGGATTGCTCTCGAAACAAGGAATCCATAGGTGGGGTCACACGTTCGATTCGAGTCCCATTTAGCGACTCTGGAACTAAAACATGTCCGGGAATTCGGCCGCCTGGTCTTCTGGCCCACTGATGGGCCGCGCGTCGCACGGCAGCGTGGCTCCGCGAAGGACAGTCGGCGGGCTGGTTCCGAACAATGCGAGAGAGACAGAGCCGCCCGCCGAAGCCTTACGCCGCATAAACTCGGACATATTACACGCACAACAGAAGTGCGCTCGGCGTGCGATACCTCTGGCGGCCGGCCAGGATCACACTTTGCGACACCGCGCGGTGAGCGCGCGAGGGAGAAGGCCGATGCGGCTGGCATTTGGAGCCGAGAATTCAATACTCGGCGTCCCCGTTCCGTTGCAGTGTGACGCCGCTCTGTCTCTCTCGCCCCCCTGCGGTACTCGCCGTGAGTGCGAGAGAGACAGAGCGACGAGAGGCGCTGTTCGGAACTAGCCTGCTGACGCACTGCTTTGCGTCGCCGCGCACCTGCGGCAGTGCTGCAGTCGCCC
The DNA here is from genome assembly GCA_030522485.1 of Stenchaetothrips biformis. Classification (NCBI taxonomy): domain Eukaryota; kingdom Metazoa; phylum Arthropoda; class Insecta; order Thysanoptera; family Thripidae; genus Stenchaetothrips; species Stenchaetothrips biformis. Next base: position 8,503,730 of record CM060097.1, on the reverse strand, counting down.
GAGAACCCACTCTCTGCATCCGTCAGTCGAAGAGTCATATCTCTCTCTCTCTCTCTCTCTCTCTCTCTCTCTCTCTCTCTCTCTCTCTCTCTCTCTCTCTCTCTCTCTCTCTCTCTCTCTCTCTCTCTCTCTCTCTCTCTCTCCGGACTGTTGCGCCCATCGCGCCGCCATGCATGGCTATCGGTGACGTTTCGACCCCTCACGCCGGCCGGCCCTGGCGACTCATTCCGGGAGTCCCTCCATCTCTCTCGCACTGGTGAGGCGTCCCGTTTGGGTGCGAGAGAGACAGAGCGACGGCTGCCCGCCTGCCCGCCCTGCGCGTGCTGGCGGTAACGCGGCGCGTGTAACGTTACGGAGGCCTAGGGTAACGTAACCGGAGCCTCTAATGGGTTTCCCTTCACCGGATTCGACCAGCGCCGCGGCAGGGTGTGGCGTGGCGTGGCGGGGCGGGGCGGGGCGGCCAGCGAGGACCAAACAGAGCATCAGCATCGGCGTCTCGACGACTTTCATGTCGCCGAGCCTCGGGCCAAACAGTCCGCGCACACCGAAGGCACCGAAGGCACGCCCAGTCTCGCATTTCGCGGCCGCGAAAGCGCACGAGTCGCCGTTTCAGCTTCAGCCACCTGAGTCTCTGGCCGAGACGCCACCGCTTCCCAGAGGAGCAGCCTCGTCGTTGAAGAAAAACGAGCCAGCGGCCCACGGACAGAAATCCCACCACCCCACTCTCGTTTACAGCGGCTCGCGTTGCCGCGCCCTCTCGAACTAGGCTACACGCGGCCGCCACAGACGTGGAGGTCATCGAAGTGGCGGGAAAGCCACCCAACAGACGTGGGGGTCATCGAAATGACGTACAAATTGTTGACGCGCGCGCGCGCACAGACACACACCTGAATCCGCGACGGCAGGACGACGCCGGCACCCAGGCCGGCAGCGCCTCCAACGACGCCGCCGTCGGCGTCCACGGCGTCCGCGGCCAGGTCGCCGTCGTGGTCCGGCGGCGCGTGGCGCTCTCTCTCTCGCTCCGGGTGGCGGGGACGCGCTCGCCGCGGTGCGGCTTCATTAGGCGCGAGGTGGCGAGGGAGGACGGCTGCGGCCGCGCACTGGGAGAGAGGGAGAGAGACAGAGCTAGGAGTCAGACAAGGAGGATGGAGAAAGGATACACCTCGCGCAATCAGGATGCGCTCGGCAATTGACAATTTTGTTTTGAATTTCGGTAAAGGGAGAGGAGAAGGAGAAGGAGAAGGAGGAGGAGGGGGAAGATGCAGATGAGGTGGATTTCGATTTCAGGCCGGGTCTCTTATTTCGTTTCTCTTTGCCCATCATGCGGACGCGCGCACGCACACACGGACACACACGCACACACGCGCGCGCGCCGCTATATCTACCTTCATATCACGTTGCTGCCCCTTGCCTGACTCTGCGCTGCCCCGCTGCCGCTGTGCCCCTACCCGCTGTTCCAGCTTGTCTGACAAGGATCGCTTTCACGGGTTGCGTTTCAGTTACATTATTGTCGTTATCATGAGCGGCATCGCGGCCGCGGCGACCAGGGCCTTCAGGCCAGGGCCAGGGCCTTCTTGGGCTCGCCGGAGAGCTGCGCAGAGTCGCTAAACAGAACTCGAATCGAACGTCTGACCCCGCCGGTCTTCTGGCCCACTGCGAGGCCGAGGCCCACGTCGTCGTCTGTTCGAGGGCGTGGAGTAACCGCCGCGTCCCTGGGCCGGGGGCGGGGCTGGGGGCGGTGCCGGGGGGTTGGGCCGGGGGCGTGGCGGGGCTGCCGGCGGATGCGGGGCGGGGTGGGCAGACAGCGGCGAAAGGGGCGTGTCCAGGGGGAGGGGGAGGGGAGGGGGGAGGGAAAGGACGCGGCGCGCTGCTTCGCGGGACTTGCCGGTCGGAGGGTGCCCCTCCCATACAAATTATGTCGAAAAGGAATGAGGTTGGCATTAAAAGGGAGACATAAAAGGGGGCCTGGCACAGTGGGTCAAAAGACCATTAAGGCGGCCAAAATCTCGGTAGCGTTTTGAGCTCCAGAGTCGCCAAATGGGACTCGAATCGAACGTGTGACCCCACGAATGGATTGCTCTCGAAACGAGGAATCCATTGATGGGGTCACACGTTCGATTCGAGTCCCATTTAACGACTCTAGAGAGCTCAAAACGCGTCTAGAATTTAAAGCGGTCTTCTGACCCACTGTGCCTTGCGAGGTGCATGCGAGCATGGACGGTACTCCGCCGCCATCAGGATCGCCCGCCGATAACCGCGCTCGGATTTCCGCCGCGGCAGCATCCTCTGCGATTGCTGCTCGCTCGTGAGATCAACATCAGTCTGCGAACCTCCGGGCCGCCGCGGCGTCGGCAAGCGCTGAGCAAGCAGCAGACTCGAGGGCCGCTCCGTCCCTGCTGAACAGTCATCTGTCTCTCTCGCACCCCTAACGCAACGCCCCGTGAGTGCGAGAGAGACAGAGCGACCTAGCGATCGGCTGGAGCGCGGACTTCCCCGTGGCGAGGCGCGACCTACCCCAATAACAAGGCCGCGCTGCACATTCTCGCCGTTCGGCGCGCTTTTTGGTGGTGGCGTTCGCGCGCGAAACCGAGAGGCGGTGGCGGGTGTTCGAACCACGAACCCGAGCCTCGGACGCCTCGCAGTGGGGCTGGGCTCGACCACCTGACCCGACACCGGAACCGGATCTGGCATGAAGGGGAGGAGCGGCGTTTAAAACCACGCGCTGCGCCGAAGGCCGACCGAAGGCCGGCCGGTTCGCTCCAATCCGGCGCCGAGGCTGGAGGTTGACTTTTCCATCGTCCCGCGTAAAAATAGAGCGGGCTGGCCGCGGACACGGGGCACGCGGACACGCGGGGGTATACTGTTGCCTGGGCCTGCGCGCCCCTCACGACACGGATCGGGTTTTAGGGTTTTGCGGAATCAGGTTTCTACATCTCGGGTTTCGTCTGCTGTGCCGTGGCATCGCCCCCTTCTACCTCATCTCTGTGCCTCATCTTGTTCAGCCGCCCCCTCGCCTTGCGCTGCCTTGCCGGCTCGTCTCCCCGGTCCACAGTGGGCGAGATGACTGGCGCAGGCGGCCACAACTCTAGACGCGTTCTGAGCTCCAGAGACGCGAAACAGGACTCGAGCCGAACGTCTGACCCCACAAATAGATTCCTCGTTCGGAGAGCATTCCATTGGTGGGGTCACGCGTTCGGTTCGAGTCCCATTTGGCGACTCTGGAGCTCAAAACGCGTCCGGGATGGTGTTTTTTCTCCTGTCCCCTGATGGAGTATTTGCCCGAGGGGGGCGGGCCTGGCTACAGCAGGGCAGGGGGGCCTGGCAGTGGACGAGCCGACGCCAAGGGGTAGAGCCAGGCTCGAGTTTCCCGCCACGCCGCGCCACGCCGCGCCCCGCTGCTACACGCCGCCACCTGATAGGCAGGCCATCATTTTTCGTCCCTTGAAAACGACGACCGAGAGGGAAAAAGAGGGGTGGGGGGCGTCCTTGATTTATGCATCTGCCGGGTGTGGACTGATTCCGCCGCGAGGCGTTCTCTCGCGTGTCTTTCTCGCGGAACGCCCCACGAGAGGGAGGGAGACAGAGCGACGAGATGGCGCTCTGCTGCCGAAAGACACTCAACACGATCGCTGACCCAATTTCAAATAGGGCGGCGGTGGGTGGATCGCACAGTGGGCCAGAAGACGGCTGCCGCGGCGTGCTTGAAGCCCAGACTCACGTTGATCTCGTCGTCCGGCGCCTCCTTCTTGATGTGCCGCAGGGGCGGCTCGGCGGCCGACGGCGTGGACTTGGAGCCCGTCATCCTGGTGGCGCTGACGGCGACGCGCTGCGGCCCTCGCCGCGGAGGAAGGGGGGGCCGCGAGATTTCACGCGCCGCCCGACGCGCCGCTCGCACTATTTTTAATTCTGGCGCATCGAACTCGTACACGACCACGCGGCCCTAGGGAGCTTCATCACATCATCACAGGCGTGAGGACCCGGCGGCGGCTGGCTGTCCACGTTGCGACGTCCTTCACCTCGCGGACAGTGCGTTGTCGTCGTCGGCACTCGCACTGCGATCGTCACTGCACTTCACGTCAGCGCCGATGCTCCTGACTCACTGGCACACTGTTGTTTGCACACGCCGACGCTCGTCGGCATAATAAACAAATTCCGCAGAGACGAAGCAGACTCCGCGCGCGAGGAGGTGGAGGAGGCCAGGACCTCGCTGCTCGCCGGCTCGCTGCCGAATGCCAGCCGAAGCGAAACCGAAGTCGAGGAGTCGAGGAGCCGAACGGTTTGAGTGCTGGGCGCTTGGCGGGCTGGCGGCGACCGAGCGTTCGGCCGTGGTTCGGCCGCACCCGAATACACCCGAACACTCGCGGGCGTTTTTTCTCATAACAGTCGTCACTAGTCTCGCGTAGTCTCTTGTGCGCCTGTGAGGGGGACACATTCAGATTCGAACAGCAGAGTTAAACAAACACTGAAAAAAAAGGAAACGAACGTCACCGTTACTGTCGGCTTTCGACGTTTTCTGCGTGTCACTGCTTTCATCTCCGTTTTTGGCTGCGGTGGTCCTTCCGTCGCAGACTTCCCTTCACTGTCATGCAACTGTTAAATGTAATTACCATTCCATCATGTTCAACAGCTTGACTTTATTCTTCTAACCTCATGACTTCTCGTACTTTTAAGTCTAAATTTTGTCATTTTTAGGGAATGAAATTCACATAAGTCAATCATGTTTTCTTAAGCCAAACCTCTTCTTTCTGTGATCTGTTTCTTCCATTTGACAAATTCTTCACTTATCATCCAGGGTCCAAAGTCAGTCTTTTATGAACCAAATTTCATAACAGAAGAGGAGGAGAAAAGACTGTTGGACTGTGTGTATGCTGCTCCAAAACCAAAATGGCAGCAGTTGTCAAATCGTCGACTTCAGAACTGGGGAGGCTTACCACACCCAAAAGGAATGGTAGCTGAACCCATTCCGGAGGTACTTGGCTCTCAAATCCAGGGGTCTGTACCACGTGATGATGGAAACACTATTGATGCATGTCCTTTGTTCTAGTGGTTGATGCAGTATGTGCAGAAGGTCTCAAGTCTTGATTTGTTTGGAGACAAGAAACCGAATCATGTCCTCGTGAATGAATATTTACCTGGTCAAGGAATAATGGTAAGAATTCAAGTTAATAGTTACTGATCTTCATTTGTCTATTCCAACCATTACAATTACTGTCCATTTCAGCCCCACACTGATGGGCCTCTTTTTCATCCTGTCATAACAACTATTAGCCTTGGTTCACACACTGTTCTCAACTTTCATGAGGAGCAAGATCTAGAAAATATTGATGGAGAGAACACTTCATTGAACCGAATGAATCATCGAAAGAAAATTATGTCAGTATTGTTGGAACCGAGAAGCCTCCTGGTGGTGAAAGATGATCTCTATCAAAATCATTTACATTCTATTGAAGAGCTGAAATGTGATGAAATATCAGAATCAATTATCAATCCAGGTACTTTTAAAGTAGGAGAATTATTAGAAAGAAAAACAAGAATATCATTAACCATTAGACATGTTCCAAAAACCAGTAGAGCAACTATATTCTTAAGCAAAAAATTTTAACTAAAGATGGTAGTTTATAAAATTATAATACATCCTAAAATTAATTAAATAAAACAGCTTACAGTAACATCAGGTAACATTTTATTTCTAACTACCAATTAAGATAGTCCTGCAATCTAACTAAGGGGTTGTGATTTGGTATCAACAAGTTCTTTAGTAATGCTTTAAAAAAAAGTGATTGAAAATAAGAATGAAAGTGATTGACAACACATGACCTTTTTTGACTGTGGGTAAGTATTTACTAACACAGAGCAATGCAACAGATTGAGGGTTTCAGGGTTCATGAAAAAAAAAAAAAGAAGGGAAATATCTTCAGTCAAACCACACTCAAACAATGGTCAATGATCCTTGACATAAAGAAGACAAAAGCCAAATTGATTGACTGATAACCTTAGGAAGCAATGGAAGGTGTTGACTCTGAATTGTCTGTATCATCAACATCATCTAGAGACACATCCATCATTTCAGATTCACTATCATCAAGGAGTGTCTGAAGCTGGTGCATGCTTGACAATAGAACGTAGAATTGCTTGCGGCGCATGTTCAATTTTTTCTCCAATGCTTCACGAGTAGCCTAAAAAAAATGTGGGAGGAACACAAAATTTTTCATGAATAAGGCATTAAAAAAGGAGTCAAAAATGATATCCTCTACTTAAGAATGTACTTACTTGCAATGCACTCAGATCCTCTCGTAGTTGTGATAACTCCTCATTAGTTTTCTTTCGATCCGGCTGCTCAGTTATCACTTTAGCCAATAGATCATACTCTATCCTATTTCTACGAACAGTGCGAGCATTCTTCAGCTCTCGCTTTGTTTTCTCTATATCTTGTTTAGCTGTTGCTATATCTAATTCTATTTTTTTGGACCACTCTTCGTAGTTCTGAAGCTCCTCTGCACTCATGGCGCTGGTCAGGTAGGCTTTGGAAAGTGCGAAGTCACACTGTGCTGCAAGAGCAAGCATCCGATCATGAGTCTGTCGGCTGAAACAGGAAGAGAACGGCAAGTTGAGAGAGACTGTCACACTAAAGGGGAGCTCCACAGCGGGCCAGGCTCCAGAGTCGCTAAACAGGACTAGTGACCCCACCAATAGATACCTCGTTCAAACAGCAATCCATTGGTGGGGTCACACGTTCGGCCCGAGTTCCATTTAGCGACTCTGGAGCTCAAAACTGGAGCCAGCGCTGATAGGAATGTCAACACCCACCTTTCAGCCTCGGGCTCGTCTCCTGCGCACCACTTGACGAACGTTTTCAGCAACACGTTGAGGCGCCTGTCATCGCCGGTTCCGTCGCCATCAATCAGTAGGCGACGCCGTATGACGTCCTCTGAGGAACACAAGCAGGGAACATGGTCGTGATTAAATGAGGTTATGCTCAAGCTCCTTCGCAGAGTCGTCAAAGGTAGTTCAAGTTAAACAGCGTTCAAGTTCTATCTATTTACGTACCGTCACTCATATTTGCGTTGAATGGTTACAGACGCGAAAGTAACTCAAGCTAAATGAAAAGAGGAAGGATTCTGTGGTGTTTGTGGTTGAGCGACTTGAGACTGCGACGGCCGAACTGCGCATAGTGAGTAAACAACTGCGAGTGCGAGTAAGCCCAGCGAAGCGAGCGCCCCCTGGCCTGCCGTGGTGTCCAGAGCAGGAACTAAGGAGTCGTGTTGGCGCCACGGTGGGTGAGTATTCGAAATTTGAACAGACCGGTCACTTCAATCGGTATGCCCGTAGAGAAGCGTGTTTCCTTGTCTGGTAGTCATTGCCACTGAGGTTTTCAGTTTGAGCACAAATGTTTGATAATTTGATAAATAAAGAGAGAGGATGTTGCATCTTTTCATGTTTATTTCTTTTTGACATATCTTTACTGATATTGTTACAGGCGGTTTACAATTTCATTTTTATTTTTGAAGTCATGCTAAAACCTATATTGGATTCCAGGGCATGACATTTTTTTAAAATTTCCACCCATGAAAAATGTTTTCCCTCAATGAACTTTTTGAAAGCTTTTCCAGAATAATGTACAATCACTACACATAGAGATAGTCATGATATCAGCAGAAAGGAGAGGGATGACAGTTCTATAAGAGATTGGATGTCTCTATATAAGAGATTTTATACTAATTCTATAATTTCCATTGATTACTCCTTTTTTTTTCATTTTGTTTCTTTAGTGGCTAAATGTCTTATCTACTGTGATGTGTAGCAACCACCAATATCTTCCTATAAACTGAACAGCATCTTTCCCATCAAAACCATAACAGAAAAGATTGATCCTACAAAACAGAGGAGAACACGGCAGGTTTCCCCTGATTTACGGTTGATGGCACACTGCAGCTACAAAGACGATCTATTTCATCAATTGTTAAATTAACTTGGTCCAAATTGAAGAGAAGAAAAATAAATCCATATAAGCTAGAGACCATCCTGCCTCAGAACACATTGATGTTTTTTGAAGTCACAGCAGACACATTTCTAACTCGTTTAAGTTGAATAATGAGCTACTTAGCAAGAAAACAGTACAAGTATGCATGTATAGAATGTGGCAACCCATTTCTTTTCAATGCATATTTTGTATCTTTTGGCAGTGCTTCAACAATGACAAGAAAGATTCGGCTACTTTTGGCTTTCACTTGCTCATTCTGACAAAGATACAAAGGGAGACAATGCGCAGCAAACACCACATTCTAAATACATTAAAAATTTATGAAGAACCACGGTTTTAACCTTGCATAGAAAAGTGAAAATCAAAGAAACATCAAATTGAAGAGACATTTAGCAATATCTGTTACAGTCACATGGAAACCTGAGGAGTCACAAGGAACAAGGCAGAAAAAATTAAGTTACTCAAAAATATTAGCAGGGATAAGATTGCTGAGTGGTTTTCCTCTTAAAGTATTGATTGATTGTTTCATCAGAAAAAATTGTCACAGAATAAGACTTAATCCTGTCAGTCTTAAATAGCCGAGTGTTATTCATTGTACATAGTTAATGAGATATTTCATTGCGGTCAGTGCTGTATGTTTGCAGGCTGGAAGAAAAGCTCATAATAAAATATTCTGGTTCAGTCGATGAAGGCCTGCATGAATGCTAAGTCAAAACGCTAAGCAACTTTATCTATAATCCAACCATCAAAGGGAAATATCCGAAAATTTCAAAAAGGTCTCATTGTTTTGAGATTATTATTATTTTGCACAACGAAGCAATGGCCAACAGGCTTGAAAAAAATTTCACTGAGGAACTTAGGTGTTACTTTACAGCACAGCAAGGGAAATTAAGTATTGGACAGAAAAGCATCTTATAAAAGACCGCTCCCAAAATAACAATACTAAAGATAAGACATTTTCTGCAATAAGTACAAATACCTAACTATGGTATTCTCTGGTTAAAGATCACAGACATAATTACTGTCTGCAAAATAAATAAGAAAACAAGATTGACAGAATCTAATTTCAACACAAGGTAAGAACTGAATCTCTTCACATCAACAACCCAGACAGGTGCCCTTGTTTTTATAACTTGAGTTTTACATATTCCTTAAACAAGTCTAAAAGTTATAACAAAAAATAAAGCTATTAAAATATACATCCTATCCATAACCAAATCATTCCACACAATAAAAATCAATGAAACATTTTTTAAACTCCCATTAATTTTTCTTGACAATTCATGAAAATTTTACTTTAAGTGTCCTGAATTGATTTGGTGTTCATAAATGGTTAAGAGATTAGGAATCAGAATTGACTTCAAATTTTAGTAGTGGTGAACAAAGAACAACTGAAGCTTTTAAAATGAAATCAAAGTTGTGACTTTTCAGTGCTGATACATTTTTGATTTACTGAATGCAGCATGAATTCTTGTGACCATTCTTTAGTTTGAGTCTAGATTTCGGCCTGTACTTCTCCAGAAAGGCTAACTGCTTGGCATTGATAGCCCCTCGTCTCTTCCTATAAACAGAAGAAAAGAAATTGTTATTATAAAATGTGAATAGTAGACACACAACCTATAGGTATATTAAGGCTGTTACGTACTGTCGTATCATCTCCACAGCATCTTCATACTTCAATCCCAGCTCAATGAGTGCAAGGGCAACCAAAACAGGTGCTCTGCCCAATCCAGCAACGCAGTGTACAGCGACACAGGCATCAGGGGTGTCCTTGAAACGTCTTCTCAAGAGCTCAAACCACTCATCAACTACCTGTAACAGACAAAGTGACAATTTAGGCCTTATCTTAAAATGAGGATTTCAAGGAATTTTTTTTTTTTTTTTTTATTTCTTACCGGAGTAGGAGGAGATGTGCCATCGTCATATGCTAGATCAGTAACACTAATGCCTTCCTCTCGAAGTTCCTCCACCTTGTATGTGGGCTCACATACTCGCACCACATCTCTGACCTTGTGTTTCTTCAGCTCCTGAAACAAAAAAAATGAAAAGATGTAATACTCCCTTCTACGCCACCACAACAACATCAAAGGGGCAATGACCGCAGGTCGTGTTTGTTCCAAAGTCCATTGAAATCTACTGAATGGGTGAATTTCACTGCACCTAATCCAACGAGTCTGGCTGCAGCAGCTCGCATGCAAAGCCACGGCCTGCCCTTCCCCCTCCAGAGGAACCAGGGAGCACTACGAGCACCGCACCCCCCAAAAATAACCCACCCCACCCAAATTTTCCGAGGGACCCATAATTCGGTGGTGGTAGGTGTTGCAAGATTTTCGCACAACGCCAGCCGGCCGGCGTTGCCAGATCGTCTCGCCACGATCGGACATCGACCCCTACGAGTGCGGGAGCACCAGGCGGGGCGGGGCGGTCAGACGCCAAGTCAGTCGCGTGGGCTACGCCCCATGGCTGCGCTTGCTGCGCTGCCACGCAGTGCAGAGCAGGGCAGGACAGGGCCTAGGGCGGGCAGGCACACCACCGCCACTACGCCCTTCATGGCCACCTTCCCCTCGCGCCATTCATTTCCCTTCCACATGCCGCAGGCAGCCCAGCCCGGCCGCAGGGCCGCAGGGCCCACCACGCGGAGTAAAGGCCCAAGGGCTCGGCGGGGCCGCGGGGCAGTACCAAGGTTGGGGGGACTGACCTCTCTGCTCTCTCTTTCTCTTTCTCTCTCTCGCTTCCCTGCGCGCTCCCCTCTCGCCTCGCTCCAGACCGCGCCCTTCCCCTCGCCAGGCTAGCGACACCGCCACCCTCTGGTGGGATCACGGGTTCATCCATAAATGACGTAACGCGGACGTGCCGCAAACCTCTCGACGCGTTTTGTGATCCAGAGTCGGTAAATGGGACTCTGGAGCTCAAAACGTGTCCGGACTGTCTTCTGCTGACCCAGTGTGCACCACACCGTCTGGCTGCTCACCTGGATGTAGGCCTTGATGGTGGTGTCCGACGGCCGGTCGGTGATGAGGAACTTCATTCCCTTGTACTCGATCTCGCACGGGGCCGGGCGAATGTCCTTGGACCGCATGTTGCTGCTCATTTCCGAACTAAATCACAGAAGGAAAGGAGCAACTCTTCTTCACTGTCTGGTGAACCCCACTGGCACTCACAGTTCGTTACAATAAAAACAAACTAAACAGAATCTCTTCCCTAAAAAAATAGTTCAAATAAAAATAGCTGGAAGTTTCTTGGATGGCTGATATGCTACTACAGCTGTCTCCCTTTCAAACAATTTGACACTCCAGTCTCTTGGTTCTCGATACACACACACACTCGCACTCTGACAAACAAACACGCACACACACACACACACACTGGTAATTTTTATCACACTGTACAGGGCAGCAGCCTCAAGGTCAGGGTCCTTGTAGTCCGCGTCGCGGCGGCGCGGCCCGCACCAAGTCAGTCAGCCACTCGGCGGTGCGATGAGATCTTCGGGAGTCGCTGCGGCGGCGGCGGCGGCAAAAGGGTTGCTTTTGGCGCGAAAACGGCGAATTTTCGAGATGAAAAGGCAGCCTTCTCTTCGGCCCGGTCCAGAGCTTCACCCCATGAGTCCAGTCCGCGAGCCGTCCTGACGGAGCAGAAGGGGAGGGGGCGTCCTCTTCCACGTCCGCGTGCTCCGCTGAGCTCGGGTGCGAATCGCCGGGTCGGGTCCGGGGTCGGTAGGGCTGGACGCCGAGAGAGCGCCGAGAGCTGCACCGCCCGATCACTTGTGTTGAGCCTGGCAATATTCTGCGCTATCCAACTGGAACTCCATGAAGGAAGGGAAGATCGCTCCTGGAATCTGCAACAGGCAGAGGAAAAACAACGTGTAAGCGACAAGCCGGAGTGAGTGCGTCATTCTGAAAGGCTGGCCAGAGCTTGGGCTTGGCCGACGTCGAACTTGAGGAGTGTACAGTACAGCCATACGTAATTGTTCGTTAGGCCTATAGTCTTTCATTTTCTGGTGTACACGTTTATTGCGGGTAGGTAACCACACTCAATGCGTTCAACTGCCCTCGTGAACCGACCACGCAGTGAACGTGTTTTAATTTTACGTAGAGATAATTATTTTAAGACATTTGTTTTTGCGTTTCACTTTTCTTTGGGCTTGGCTTGAAAGAGCTTGGACTGCTCGGAACTATTTTCCCCTCCGCCAAGGACGGCGCAAAACGCGATAAAAAAAATTTTGGCAACGAGAATAAAGCTGGGCCCAAGGCAGCTTCTTCACAAAGACACGACAAACACAGTATCGTGTCCAACAGGTGTGGTGGGGCCACGGTGGGGCCACAGCGAGGCCTCTTGGCCGCCTCGCCAGCAAAACACCTCACAACGCAAACACACAGGATTCCGCACTTGTCTCTCTCCGGGCGAGAGGGCGGGGGAACGGGGGTCGCCCAGCCCACCGCGAAAGGGGGAACGGGGTGGGAGTGAGCTAGGCGACAAGGATGGAGTGTTCCAGCCAGGACAGCCCCTTCTCCGTGATGGAGCCGCCGACACTAGCACACTGATACCCAAGAGTCATTTACGTCGCTGCCTCTCTCGCACTCGTTCCGTAGGGGTGCGACAGAGGCGAGACGAGACGATCCTTCGGCACCGCTCGGCTGCACTCACGCCGTCACTCCATCCTCCGGAGGCGACCGACGGCGTCCTGGGGACTCCTCCTCCACCACACGGTGTCACAGGCCAGGGCGAAGTAGGCCGACGGCGGCAAGAGCTTCACCAAGACGCAAGTTCACCACTAAAGACCGAGTCGCGCGGCGTATTCCTGGCCGCTGTTTGAGGAGCGCCGCGCGCCGCGTCCAAAGCGACTCTCCCTCCGTCGACCGCGACGACTCGGCGTGCTCGACGGGCCCCGGGGGCGGGCGGACGCGGGGGAGGGAGGGGCGGGTGGACGCGGGGGAGGGGGGGGGGCGGATTTGTTTGGCTCATCTTCATCAGGACACCGGCGCGTGTTGGCTTTGCTTGAACCAGAGCGGGTGAGGGGGGGGGGGGGGTACGGCAGCGCACAGTGGGCCAGAGGACCGGTGGAGGCGGTCAAAATCCCGGACGCGTTTTGAGCTCCAGAGTCGCTAAATTGAGACTCGAACCGAACCTGTGACCCCCACCAATGCATCGCTTTCCGAACGAGGAATACATTGGGTGGGGTCACACGTTTCTTTTCAGTCCTGTTCAGCGACTCTGGCGCTCAAAACGCGTCCAGAGTTTTGGCCGCCTGCGCCGGTCTTCTGGCCCACTGAGCGGCGCAAACTTTGCGCAGCAGTGCCGCGCGCGAACGGCCGCCGTAAGTGTTACTACAGTGTCACCCCCCGGACCTCATCAGGCTGCCTTGTCCAGGCGGGGGCACTGCTCGAGGAGCCAGCTGCCGAACGCTACAACCAAACTGCGCGCCACCGCGTGTCCGCTCACCGTCTGTCTGTCTGTCTGTCTGTCTGTCTGTCTGGGGAGAGAGAGGGAAAAGAGGGGGGGAGGGAAAAGAGGGGAAGGGGGTGAGGCGCCACTGCCCCTTGGTGGCCCTTGGCGGCGCGAGCGGATGACCGAAATACACGCCGGCATGGGGGCCAGGGGCGGGGCCAGGGGCGCGCGGAGGGGGCGGCACCAGGAGCGACAGAGACAGGCTCACAGCAAAGGCCATCGGGGACCTGCCTCTGACGCCGCTGTGACGACCCGACCAAGGTCGTCCGAAACGCCACACACACACACAAACACACGCACAGGCTGACAGACACACAAACACACACTCACAGAGAGAAAGAGTTGGTGCGACATGCACGCGACTGCCTCGACAAAATTAGCCGCTCGCACCCATTTGGAAGCCGTTTAGCGCCGCACGTGCTTTACAGTCGAGTCGCGCGCATTTGAGCGAAATTTACGCCGCGCATCGCGCAGCTGGCGTCTCTGTCGCACCGCCGGGGCGGCCCGCGGGGGTGCGAGAGAGACAGAGCGACGAGGACACCGCTCGGCAGCAGCCGGCCGTGAGCCTCGCGGGAGTGCCGCTTCATTACGGCGCCGTCTCTCTCGCACTCGGGACGAGACGCCCCGCGGGTGCGAGAGAGACAGCCAAGAAGGCACTCGATGCAAGCCGACCACGGCGCAGTACCCGCCGAGGGGGCGGATGGGGTACGTCAGCGCCCGTTTGGCCGCGTCGCACGGCGCGGGGGTGGCTGCTAAGCGCTCTTGCGCTCTCGCTCGCTCGCTCGCTCGCTCTCTCTCTCTCTCTCTCTCTCTCTCTGAGCCCGCCCGCAGCCGCCGCCACGACAATCACGCGCAGCACCCGTGATCCGTCGGTCAACACCTCACGTCACGTCAGCCGTGTATCGACGGCCACCCCATGACAGGCAATGACGGCAGCCCGACAAACACGGCCGGCCTGCCAGCACCGCTTTGGACTGGTTCTTGGCGCGGCGGCGCTCCCTGCCGAAGGGCAGAAGGGCCACAAGGCACGGCGGGTATGAGGGCACGGCGGGCCAGACCAACGGTACAGGCGGCCAAAGACGCGTTTGAAGCTCCCCAGAGTCGCTAAATTGGTGGGGACTGTGCAGCTAAAAAACGCGTCAAAAGTTTTGTCCGCCTGCGCCAGAGCTAAAAGGACCCAGGTGTTAGAACACAAGGCGCCCTGTGCGGGGCTGAAGGACTCGGCGAAGCACGCGACAGCGCGGTCGATATAGTGCGTGCCCAGCGCGATGCCGCGCTGCGCGCTCCGTCGCCGTCTCTCTCGCACCCCTACGGGATGAGAGAGAGAGAGAGAGAGAGAGAGAGAGAGAGAGAGAGAGAGAGAGAGAGAGAGAGAGAGAGAGAGAGAGAGAGAGAGAGAGAGAGAGAGAGAGAGAGAGAGAGAGAGAGAGAGAGAGAGAGAGAGAGAGCGGCGCTGTTCGGAATGGCCCCCTCGGTGTCCTCGCCGGACGGACGCCCATGGGCTGCCGCGTCGTGCGGCGCGTTTAAACTTTCAAACCGCGTCGGAATAACGTCGCAGCGCGCGCCATCGGGAACATTGGCGCCTTCGCTCCGTCTCTCTCGCACTCACGGGGCGCTCCGTGCGGGAGCGAGAGAGACAGAGCGACAGGCTGCGTGGCGCGTGACGTCGGCGGCCACGGCGCCAACGCCAACAGGTGTACGGCCTGGCACGGCCCGGGCCGCGCCGCGCCGCGCCGAGGAACCAGTGCATTGATCCGATAATGACCGAGTTACCTTCGGACCAAAATAACAAATATACGGCGACAACACGAAAGCACGGCGCCGGCCGGTCGATGTGCTGCTTCGCGAGGCGGCATCATGCATGAATGAAAAGCAGCGCTTCCTGTCTCTCTCGCTCTCGGTCCGTGGACGCGAGAGAGAAGAGGGAGGCCCGTCGCGGGTGAGTCCGTTGAGGCGGGAATTTTTTTTAGCCGCGTTTTGAACTCACGCCGACGCCCCAGGCTCACCGTGTAGTTGCGACGCCGTCAACGGGCGCCGCTTCTGGTGGCGGCGACGCCGCGACAGGCAGAGCTATCTGGCGGCCATGGCTGGCAACCCCAGAGCGAGAAACAATGAGCGCCGCCACAGTCACCGCCTTCAAACAAATGCACCTGCGGCTAGCGGGAGACAACTTTTCCACTTTTCCAACGTTGTTCCTGTTGGCTTGCTGCGCCGTCCCCGCGTAGCGGCGCCACAAAGCTCTCCGTTCATCGCGTCTTCAGCAGGCCGGATTCCGTCGCTCTGTCTCCCTCGCACCCATTCGGAGCGCGCGAGAGGGACAGAGCGAGTGCCTGAGTGCGAGTCCACGCGGAGCGCCCGCCCGGCGAGCTCAAGGTCGCAGTCAAGTCAACCTGCGCGCCCGGCGTTACATAACGAGTCCCTATCCGATACCCCGCTTCGGCCAGCTTCCTCGTCGGATTTCGCGACAAAATTCGAACTCTTCACTGTAGCAAATTAACTTCATTTCCGATCATTTCTCGGTCTCGTACACGGCCAGAGATGAAAAAGTTATGCATAGGGATGACCTTATCTGAAATTCGATGTAAGAAGGGGTCATCCCTATGCATGACTTTTTAATCCCTTGCCAGCCGTTCACGAGACGTAATCGGGACCATTAGGCCGTGGGGTACAAGTTTAGCCGGGCAACCTCATTTTGCGAACCCCTCACTCCCTCCACTCCTGCCACCCCTTCCCCAGTTTCGCCCCCCCCCCTCCCCCCGGTGCGCCCCGAGGGGGCTGACGCAAGAGGCGGCGTAAAAACGCCCGTTACACAACAAATGCAATCCAGCAAGGGAGCAAGAAGGGACTGATTCCGACTGTTAAAATCCCGGACGAGTTCAGCAAGGTGCGGCCAGGTGCGGCTGCAGCGCAAAGGGAACTGCTGGCGGCTGCAGTATTTCCCGCGCGTTCTGCACTATCGCCGGAGAGCAGCATCGTCCGATCCCGGGTGGGCCGTGGGAATAGGGAAACGGGCAACCCGAGCCGTCTCTCTCTCTCTCTCTCTCTCTCTCTCTCTCTCTCTCTCTCTCTCTCTCTCTCTCTCTCTCTCTCTCTCTCTCTCTCTCTCTCTCTCTCTCTCTCTCTCTCTCTCTCTCGCACATCGGCCTAGGCGGCAGTTGTGCGTGCGACAGAGACAGACGACGAGACACCTGACACGGCGCGACGCGTGCGTCGGGACCGTCTGGAAGCGGAAGGGCCCGCTAAAAGGACGTGCACTCCGAAAAGGGTTAAAAGCGTGGAGAAAATTGACGATTTAACTGAAATTAAACGCAGGGAAAAATGCATTGATTTTTTTTTTCGAAGCTTTTGTTGTTTTTCTTACTTGTGCTACTTCCGCCCACTCTCAATTGCGCACTGCTCTTTTTTTTTTTTTTTTTTTTTTTTTTAAATACAGTACTTGGTGCCGCCCATCCGCCTAGCGGTGCGTTATCAGCCAATGGGTTTCGCACGCCACGCTGAGCCCGCAATGACGTCACTCAGGGCCGCGGCGCGGCCGAGTCCACCACAAAATAGCGGACCGACTCTCTCTCTCTCTCGCACCACTACGGAGGTCCCCCAGAGTGCGAGAGAGATAGCGAGATGCAGCGCGGCGCCGCATCTCGCGGGATCATCGGGCCGGCATCGCGATGGCAGACAATACACTGGATCGGCACTGGCGGGGCGGGGCGCACAGTGGGCCGCGGTGCCGGCCACGCCAGCAGCTCGACCGACACGCCCAGAGACACGCTCGCTGAAATGCTAGCCCCGCCACGAGCCGGTTAGAGGCAGTTCCGAGCAGCGACTCCAAAAACACTACGGCAAGGCATGCCCGGGCGGGGCGGGACTCAACTCGCCCATGTCATACACCCCCGCACCGAACCACAGTGGGTCAGAAAACCGTTGAGGCGGCCAAAATCCTAGACGCGCTTTGAGCTCCTGAGTCGCTAAATGGGACTCGAATCGAACGTCCACCGATGGATTCCTCGTTTAAAGAGCAATCCATTGGTGGGGTTACACGAGCCGAGACAGCTCCCTAACCTGCTCAAGCGAAGACGCGCCTCGCGAACCACCAAAAGAGATTACGGCAATCCGCGATTAGCGAGGCTCTCTATCCGCCGTTATCAGCAGTGGGCTCAACGGCGCTTTCGTCGCCCTGTCTCTCTCGCACTCATGGGGCGCTCCGCGCAGTGGTACAGCGGACGGACACCACTCGGTGGATCTGGAGCAACGCTCTACGCCGGCCGGCCCCGACAACCCCGTCGAGCAGCAGGGGCGGATCTAGGGGAGGGGTGATTTGGGTCATTCCCCGCCACACCCTCTTGCGTACTAGATTGACTTGAAACAGCTCGGACCACATATGATCCTCTGCTCTTCTACTCATGGGCCGCCTGTGAGGTAGGCAACAAACACTAATTCACCCCCTGATAAGGAAAGTCCTGGATCCGCACCCGTCACGCAGCCCAACAGGACAAGCCACCGCGAAGCGCGTTCGAACGGCATGGCAACAGACTGGCTGGCCATGCCGCCACGCGCCGCCGCCGCCACGCAGCGTCATCAGCAGACTCGATCCCAAGTGTCAGTTCCCCGCTCCGTCTCCGTCGCTCGCACGGGGCGTGCCCTAGAGGTGCGAGGTGTGCAAAGTCGCGCTGCACTCCGTCCACATGGCGGTCGCGGGGCTAAGAAGTGAAAAGGTTGGGGCAGATAGCCGATTGTAAGAGTCGCAGGTTCGTGACAGGCGAACAGGTGCAGCAGGGGTCAGTGACTATTGACGTTTCCGAGCGAATTACTCCCCCCGGCTTGACGCGACCCTTAGACCAGGTGGCCGGGCGTGGCCGGGCTGGCTGCACGGAGTGGTGGCACGGCGCTGGAGGCGAACTAGGGCAGTCTCCAGCACTCCGACCCACAGCGCGCCGGGCCAGGCCACCGGGCCGAAGGGGGCGGTCCGCGCCGCCCCCGGCCGGATCGATGGGGCAGCACCGCTGCACTTCCTCCCTCAGGAAAGGGCAGGGCAGGGCGGGCGGGGGGAGGGGTGCATCCGGCCAGCCTGAGGGGGTACAGGTGCACGGCCACTGTCCACCTGTCCAGCCGGCCGGCCGTGCCGCTTCGAAGCCCCAGCAGCGCCACAGGTCACCAAGCCTATGACCCTCGGCCACCACAGCAGCAGGTCTCTCTCTCTCTCTCTCTCTCTCTCTCTCTCTCTCTCTCTCTCTCTCTCTCTCTCTCTCTCTCTCTCTCTCTCTCTCTCTCTCTCTCTCTCTCTCTCTCTCTCGGCCTTGCTAGAGCACGCGCGGTGCAAAAATAGAACGG
Source organism: Stenchaetothrips biformis (assembly GCA_030522485.1). Taxonomy (NCBI): domain Eukaryota; kingdom Metazoa; phylum Arthropoda; class Insecta; order Thysanoptera; family Thripidae; genus Stenchaetothrips; species Stenchaetothrips biformis. The sequence continues at coordinate 8,484,979 of CM060097.1, read as the reverse complement.
CGGCCCAGCCTGTCCCTGCCGGCCCCAAGTTTATCGCCCTCTCCACGCAGACTCCTAGGAACGTCAGCACCTCGACGCCGGCCGGTACACAGTGCACCCGCACACTGTCTCCCTCGCACTCATGGGGCGTCCCGTGTCGGCGCGGCAGACCGAGCGAAGCTCCCGAAGAGGCGTTAGAGTGCTCCACTCCGAGCAGAGTCCTCGACGCTCCGTCTCTCTCGCACCCCCTACGCGACGCCCCATGAGTGCGAGAGAGACAGAACTGTTTGACGGCGGGAACGGCGACCAGCGCGAAAGTGTCCGGCGGAGAAAGTCCGCCGCGTCGCGCCGCGTCCGGGCTTGCTGCGTTCGAAGTCAAGGCTTTCTCAATGCGGGGGACTCGTCCGGGCACCCACCCCGCCAGCGACCGGGACCTCCACGCCGGCAGACTCAGAGCCGCTTGCGTCGCTCTCTCTCCCGCACTGCTACAGTAATGGGTGCGAGAGAGACAGAGCGACGGAAGAGACTTTCGGAACCAGTAGTCCGCTGCTCGTGAAGGAAGCGACATGCAGACACCCGTCCAGCACGACGTCAGCGGGCAGGCCTCTAGGAGGGTCTCCTTGCCCTCGCCGAGCCACGAGCCACGACCCCGGCGCCGGACTTCTAGGAACGGCAACGCGATGCACGCACCGCCGGAAAGGAAAGGGACACGACACTCGCAAGCGCAAGCCAGGGCACGCCGCCGGGCTACGCCGGGCCGCCGGCAGCCGCCAGACGGGTGGGTCGGTCTATGACCCCTGCTAACCCCTCCCCCCTTCCCCGCCAGACGTCCCCTCGGCCGGCTGGCCCGGCTGGCCGGCGATGCTGCGCGCTGCGCCTACCGGCCGCCAAGCCAGCACTGCGGCAGCAGGCCGGCAGGTAGACGCACAATGGGCCAGACGACCGACGCAGGCGGCTAAAACTCCCGACGCGTTTTGAGCTCCAGAGTCGCTAAGCGGGACTCGAACCGCACGTGTGACCCCAGCAATGGATTCCTCGTTCGGAGAGCAACCCATTGGTAGGGTCACATGCTCGGTTCGAGTTCCATTTAGCGACTCTGCAGCTCAAAAAACGCGTCATGAGTTTTGGCCGCGGCCCACTATGCCTAGCGTCGCAGATACCCTTCTCGGTAAACCTCAGCCTCAGGCCCCGCCGGGCCGACCCAGCTCCAGCGCGCCTTATCCGAAAGGCAGGCAACGCACGGGCGACGCTTCGCGCGGCTCAACAAGTAATGCAAGTTCGTGATGTCACGTACGGTGCGGCCCACTGTGGCCCTTCGCTGGGCGGCCGGGACCGGTGCCAGGTACCGGTACGGCAGTAGGTCGGCGGCGCGGCGGCTAGACGCGCCTCCAGACGCGGCCAATGGGAAAGCCAGCTCCAGTGCCCTAGGCCGCGATCCTGGAGCCTTGGCATAGCGACGTTGCCACATGGCACAGTGGGCCAGAAGACCGGCACAGGCGGCCCAAAACCGTAGACGCGTTAGAGCTCCAGGGTCGCTAAATGGGACTCGGAGGCGCGAAGTGCAGCCCCTAGCGGCAACCTCCAGGAGGCCCTTCGACCCTCGTTTCAGCCCTTTAGCGCCACGAGATAAAACTTGACGGCCGGACAGCGCGGCGCCCTTTACAAAGTGGACCCGGCGGGACAGAAGGGCGAAGGGCTGAGAGATTCTCTGCCAAAAAGGAAAAGGGAAAGGGAAGGGGAGGAGTGATAAGGTCAGAAAGGCGGAAGGGCCGCTGGCAGGGCTTGGCAGGACGGCGGCACACTGTGGGTCGGAAGACTGTTCAGGTGGACGAAATCCCAGACACGTTTTGAGCTCCCGAGTCGCTAAATGGGACTCGAATAAAACGTGTGACCCCACCATTGGATTTCTCGTGCGGAGAGCAATCCATTTGGTGGGGGTCACACGTTCGATTCGAGTCCCATTTGGCGACTCTGGAGCTAAAAACGCGTCCGGGATTTTGGCCGCTTCAACGGTCTTCTGGCTCACTGTGCGGAAGGGCTCCGAAAAGCAGGCGATAAGTGCAATCGCCTGTCGCGGCAACGTGTCCAGACTCGGCAAGGGGGAGGGGGCCGCCCCGCGCGGGGCTCCCCGCCGGTCCAGGGGCGTGCACGGACGCAACGCGACACCCGTGCAGATAGACTCACGCGCCGGCGGCGCGGCCGTGCATGTGCCGCGGCCGTGATTCCGAAGGTTGTGATCGTTTCGTCGCTCCGTCTCCCTCGCACTCAAGGGGCGTCCCATGAGGGATGCGAGAGAGACAGCGGGACGAGTCTCGGCGGCATCCGTCTGCAGACGGCGGCAAGGCGACGCCAGCAGCGCGCAGACAGTCAGCGGACTCCTCGGCCCCAAAGGACCCCGCGGTCGCCCATTTGTGTCAACGGGCAGCGCGTCACAACGCGTCACGGAGTGCGTCACCGACCCCCACCCCCCCGGTGTTCGCGTTCGCTCGCAAGGAAACGCAGCGACATTGTTGGTTGCATCAGTGCGGTGGCACGGCGACGACGTGCCAGGCCGGCCAGGACCATCAGAGGCGCACAATTAAAACGTCCATTCCAACTGTCAGTAACGAGAGCGGTCCAATTAGCGTGCCCGGGGCTTGGCAGCGATACTGTCTCGGGGACGACACATCGCCGTCGGGGAGCAGCAGCACCAACACGGCCCACCCCGGACGGACTACCCAATGCCAGGCCCGCATTTATCCACCCCACCCGAACAATTCCGAAGAATAGCTGTCTCTCTCGCATTCCTTACGGGCCGCCCCGCGAGTGCGAGAGAGACGGGGGAAAACCAGTGACAGCGGCAACACAAACATACGGCGTAGCTGCGGCCAAAAGCAGCAGGCCGGGGGAACAACAACCCCACGCCACTTGGCAGGCCTTGCAATCGATACAACCATAACCTCAAATCAGGCGCCGGCAGGACGACGGCCACCGGCCACATCCCACCGCCCGATGCGCCACATTCGGCGTGGAGGAAGGGACAGAGAGCACGGCCGCGGCCACCGGCCCGGCCTACAGTGGGCCAGACCCCGCCAATGGATTCCTCGTTCGGAGAGCAAACCATTGGTGGGGTCACACGTTCGATTAGAGTCCGTATTTAGCGACTCTGGAGCTCAAAACGCATCCGGGATTTTGACCGCCTCCACCGGTCTTCTGGCCCAGTATGCGGCGGCAGGGCGCCGCCGAGGGGGACCTACAGACGCTCCCCTCCCCGGGACCGTGCCCCTGGCCGCGCGGCGCGCACAGCTGTCACTAGGCCACGCCTCGGCGGCGGCCCCGGCCCGGTCCTACCCGCCCGGCCGACGCGGCTACACCGCCAGAAATAGCAAGGTCGCTGAGCGACGGGGCGGCGGCCGGCTTCCTGCACGCAGCTTCCCGCGCCACCCCCACGGAGTGCAGCCGCCGCCCCCGCCAGGGCCTCGCCAGGACTCCGGCAGACGCACAAGTCTCCCAGGACGATCCCCCCGCCGACGCCGCCACCCCTCCAGGCCGCCAGCAGGGCGGTGCCCCCGCCGCGTCGCGGGGCGTCGCGGGGCGTCGGGTGGACGTGGGCCGCCGTGGGCTGTGGGTGTAGTAGTGACGCCAGGGCGGGCGGGGTCCTGGGGGCCGCCGCTGGGGCCTCCACGGCGAGCAGGCAACACGACGGGCCCCGCCGCACCGCCACATCGGATCCACTTCGTTCCGTCTATTTTTAAGGAACGCCCGTTTCGAATTTCGAACGGCTTCCGCCGGCTGCCTGCCGAAACTCGAACGCCACGACGGAATGATAAAGAAATCCACGGCACTTTGTCGCTGGGAAGGTGGCGATGATGATTCGCACCAAAGTGACACACATTCCCTCACAGGCACTTTGGCGCACGCACGCACGCGCGTGCACTGCACTGACTGGCGAGAGCGCCAGCCTCCGAGCAGCGCGGCACTTTGATCCACTTGAAGCACTCGTCACTGCACTCGGGCCGCCGCACTCGGCGAGTCCGTCCGGAGTCGGCACCCAGGGTGCGTCAAACCTAACCAACAAACTGGCAGCTTTGCACTCGCACTGCTCCGCCGCCGTCCCGGGCCGCGCAGCGCCTCGCAGCGCCGCGGCAAGGAGAGGTAAATAGAACCGAGCTAACCTGGTAACCGATTGCCGGCCACTGGGAATCGTGAGGGAATCGCTGAATCACCATGGAAATCGCGATACCGTTAAACCGAGCTCCGTGCACCATAACACAAGGACTGCGGCGGCGAGAGGCGCGGAGGCATCCACACGAAAGTCGGACTCGCCTGCGACTGCCGAACTTGCGCCGAACGCTCGCTCGGCTCTCGGCTCCACTCCGCGCGCCGTGCCGCTCCGCTAGGCGGGGCGCCCCCCTCCACCTCCACCGGCCCCTCGCCCCTGTCGGCTCGTGGCCGAAGTGAGCCGAAGGACCGTCGGCGGCGCTCGGCGCCTAGCCTCAGTCCGGGCCGCGTCCGGTCGGCGTCGCGCTCCGTCTGTCCGCGGGGAAGCCCTCGGAGTGAGGGAGACGCCCTGCGCGTGCCTGGTGTGTGCCCTGCGTGGCCATGGCGTGGCCCGCGTACGCACACCGCGTGGTCACGCCACGCCCAGCAAATCCAGCAAGTCGCCGACGATGTTTGCGTCCGAACCTAAGTCGAATTACAGTGGGCCAGGAGACCGGCGGGGCGTAAAGTCTTCCAGCGTCGCCGTATGCTTGGATGGAGTAGGACGACAGCCAGTCTCACCAATGGGCGTGACGTGCCCCCCGGGAAGCCGCCCACGCCCCATAAGAGCCCCAGAGGCGTCAAGTCTGTTAATTTCTTCTCGCACAGACGCCTGCCTGAGGCTCGTTTAGCGGCGGCCTCGGCGACGACCGGCGAGAGAGAGAGAGAGAGAGAGAGAGAGAGAGAGAGAGAGAGAGAGAGAGAGAGAGAGAGAGAGAGAGAGAGAGAGAGAGAGAGGACCACCGTGCGAAATAAACCGAATAAGCGAAAGCGTTCATTACCTGTCCGCGCGCCCGTGCCGGCCGCAGTTGTTTGAAACAACAGCGGGACGCTTTGATGAAAATACACGAGACAAAAGACGACGGTCGGCTGTCACGCGAACTAACGAACGAACGGCCCAACGGGCCCGGGGATAAAGGGGTAGCAATGTAATTAAACCATCTCTCTTTCTCTCTCTCTCTCAGCACAAAGTGCGCAACCCGCGCCCTATCTCTGCAAAAATAAAATTGAAGAAAAAAACAGCAAAGAGGTGACAGGAAAAAAGCCTCTAAACTATCGCTGAAGAGGTTTTGATTTATGCGCTCAAGAGTGACACGACGTTGCTTACACTGCCGTGCCCTGGCGGGAATGTCAAAGCCAAACAAACTACCGAAAGATAACGTTGCCTCCACCGGCGCCCCGCGTTTGCTTATTCACGATAGAAGACAAAGTCGCGAAATCGCAAAGTTATGACAGTTATGTGGATCGCAAACAACAAGACCAGGAAGCACCGACGACGTTTAATCAAGCGAAATTATTGCACGATCTTGTCGTCGTTTTTGTTCATTGCTGCTGTTGTTGTCACTTGTTGACGTTTTTGTTCATTTTGATGTTGCTGCTGTTGGTGTCACTTGTTGACGTTTTTGTCGATGTTGTTGTTGTACACGTCCCGTTCCTAGAAGCTTGCTCGTGTCCCTTGCGCCAAATTGGACACTATGGTGCCGCCGGACTGGCAGGTCACGGACGCTCCGAGCTCCACGCGCTTCCTAATGGGCTCTACTGGCGATTTACGTGGAATGCCGCCTTGATGAAGACCAAGGAGACCCATAAGACCAGGGACTCATAGGGACCACGGGCCAGGACGAGAGGCTCCTCGGGGTCCTGGGTCCCGTAGGCGTCACGCCCATTGGAGGACGTCCATAAATTTCTTAACGCCCTCTGCTACATCCTCTTGGAAAACACACTCGCAGCACCGGTGGGGTAGCTAGCTGTTGCAGCCGGAGACAGTTCGGCCCACCAGATTGATTCATTATCGCCGCCTCGCTCTGGCGCTCCCGTTGATAAATGAAGAAATAAAAAGTGTATTTCCAGCGAGAGGCGGAGGGTGGATGGGGGGGGGGGGTGATCCAGTCCATTTCCCAGTGGCACGGAGGGCAGGACTTCCCAGTGGCGGCACTGCATCCTTGGCGCAGGGCGGCGTTCGGCACTGAGTCACAGCAGTGCGAGATAAGGTTCGCACGTTCGCTGGGCGATGACGAACGTGGTGACGAAAACCACCGATATTCCGCACTCCCCCGAGGAAAAAAAAACAAAACAAACATAAGTATGGTAGTTTCTACGAGCGCAAATGTTGTCTATTTGGCGTGGTGGGTGGGTGAGGGGCAGTTCCGTGAGCGCTTCAAGTTCAAGTTTGGCCCCTGTCGGAGCCTGGTAGTAATAAGCATACTCGAAGCAAACATTGTGCGAACGTATTTTCGGTTCGATGAAATCAATATTATTTACACGACAGGCCCGAGTGGCCTAAGTGTGGTTTTTCTCGGGATTTTCCCGGGTTTCTCCCGGGTTTTCTGTGGAAACTGATGACCAGACAGTCAGACGACATCGATCGGAGGGAGACACGACTTCGAGGCCTCGTCCCTAGCGCTGCAATAATGCATAGCCATGAAGGCCGGGCAAAGAGTCTCCAAGGCAGAAGTCAACGATTGTGACGTCATATTCGTCAGAATTCGTTTGAATTTTGACATCGTATTGAAACGGACGTGACCAAAGTAATTCACACTCTAACGCATATGACCGTCACACTCGTTGAATATTCAGTGGCGAGTTTGTGCAGGGCGACGGTATTGGATTGCCGGCAGGGCCGGCGGGACATTCGCCGATGCAATAATATATTCTCATCCAACTAGGCCGCTCCGCCGCGGTAACTCGAGGTGTCTTTACGCCGCCGCCCCATCGTCGGCCGCCCGCCTCGTAACTCTCCGCTGTAACGACACTGAACAATTTCCACGGGAGTTTATACCGAAATACCGCGGACTCCAACAGCATGAAAAAGTTGAAAAAGTTGAGAAACTTAAACTCTGAAACTGGCTCTCGACCCGAGCAAGTCTCGGAACGATCCGACTGATCGACACTGGTCTATTAAAAGGAAGAGCGACTGGCGAGTCGAGATAAACGAAACGCGGCGCGGCCGCTGCCCTCTGGAGCCGGACAACAACCTTTCAATTCTAGTTAGTGTCGTTTACTCAGAGACAAGTGTTTATCTTTTTTTCTCACATCGCGCAGCCTGCAGCGCCCATCCCCGTCGGCGCGCCGGGCCTCGTTTGCGCAACAGCTGCAAGACCCACCCTGGCCCTAGGCTTGGCCTCCACGCACAACGCGCCGACGCAGTGACCCCAGCCGGGCCTCTGTCTCGCACTCACGGGGCGGCCCGAACGAGAGGAGACAGACAGCTCCTCCTCCCCCGTGCGCCGTCCCGGCAAGGACGTCACACTCCCCGCCAATAACTCTCCATCCCCTACGCTGTAATAATACTCGCAATTAACTCCCCACGCACGGAGTAAAGGTTGGGGGGAGAGCAGGGACGAACGCGAAAACGAAACACACCTGTGGAGCGTGGTTTTGCGCGGGCGAGGGCGCGGGGCAGCGGGACGTTCACATCGAAGGCCATGTTTTCGCTCGTTCACGCTCTGGAACGACATCATCATCGCCAAGGAGTTTCTGTCTCCGCCAGGCCATCACGCATACAGCACGCCCAGCCCTTGTTCGTCCTCCGAAGCGAACCCTTGCGCGAGGGGGAATGCCAGCGAATTCCGAATCTCGCCTAAGTCGGACACTCTAAGCACGGGGCTTCCCACCCAGCAGCAATCAGAAGCCTGCAGGCGACCTTGCAAGAGAGAGAGAGAGATAGGAGAGAGAAGAGAGAGAGAGAGAGAGATAGAGGAGAGAGAGGAGAGAGAGAGAGAGAGGAAGAGAGAGAGAGAGAGAGAAGAGAGAGAGAGAGAGAAATAGACCAGATTCCTGGAGCGAGTCAAACCGACGAAATTGCGTTTTCCGGCAGACGCGGCGGCGTCCGGGCCACCAGCACCAGCCCCTTCCCGTATTAGGCTTCTGCCCTGCTGGCAGGGGGCAGAGTGGGGAGTGGTTAAAGTGAGATGGGGGGTGACGTCACTGACGACGTCATGATTTGCGTCCGGTTGCGTCATGTCACGGTTGAGGCACCCATGACGCCATGTGTGGCATCGATTTCTCGCACGGTACGCTGTGATGGGTGCATCCGTCCTGCCGGCTGTGCCCCTGCTGGGCTGTGGCCTATAGGCTGTTCCCCGGGCTTGTGCCTATGGCTTGTGCCCTGCTGGCTTGTGCCCTCAGCAATCCAGCCCCCGGCCCCGGCCGACCAGACTACCCAACATACCCTTCAAGGCCCCGCAGTCCCTCATCCAGCCCAACCCTGGGGTTGCGACCTCCACGTTGGGCCGCGGAACAAATAATTTGGGTGTCGCGACATTGGTCCTTGGGGTCGTCTAGCCCCCACAGGACGGCGTCCAGGAAAGCCCGCGGCTCTATTTGGCCACCCTTCCCTTTGGCCCGTTGGCCACGGTTAGGATCAAAATGTAGGCTCAGCGATAGACAAGAACAAGTCGATAGATGGGGTCCGTGCATCCTCATCGGGTGAAACACAAGGACAGTGGCGTGGCTAAGTCCCCTCAGGAGGGGGCAATTTAGCCCCCTTCGCTACGCCAACGGGCCCTGCAGGTGTGCCGCGAGCACTGGAGTTGCGCGTGGCCAGGAGAAGGGAGAGGCGAGGTTCAACTAAACCTGTACCGAGACCTTTTATTATTTTTCGGCTTGCCCTCCCCAGTGTAACTTCCAAAGCCACGGCAATGCGCGGGGCCCATTGTGTTGCAGGTGGTGGCTGGAGGTGTAGAGGCGTCGGTTTCCCAGTGAGGGGTGGTCGCGGATCCAAATCTAATTAGTACATTCACAACTTTTTTCTCTGACCGATGCTCATTGTTCGCGGTCAAGGGCCCGCTTCGCAATTTTTCGGGCCCCACAGACATGAGCCGTTGGTGGCTTAGGGCGTTGAAGGCGTTCCGACCCCTGACCTGAAGGTCCGGGGATCGAATCCCCAAATTTCTTTTCATTTTTCGACTGGCTTTCCCTCCCGCTGCGACTCAAACCCGTCGGTCAAGACACTCGGCAGACGTGCAAGTCAGGGTGGTGTAGTGGTCTATGGCTCCCAATCCAGGAGCCATTACCACCCTCGGGTGTCTAAAAAGCAGTCACGTCTTCGGCGGATTGTGCCTCGGCACATGGTGATCGATTCCCGATCGAGCCAGCCACTCAGTAAGTTGGTCGCGATGTGGGTCCATTACCGATTACGTCGGGATGGGAGTTGATAAGTTGCCTGATTGGATTGTGGATGATTTGAAAGCTGGGCCCACTGTGGACTTGCATGTTCGGGTCTTGGGAGCGTCCGGACCAGCGTGGTTGTACCAATTTGCGGTACCGACCAGCTGCTGCGCAAACATAAAGCTCCCAAAAACAACTCTCTCTCTTTCTTTCTTTCTCTGTCTCTCTATCGTCTCTGCCTTACCTCTACTCCTTGCCCATGTTGGGCCCGTGTCGGGGCGGCTCGGGTCCTACTGGGGTCCCCCGGCGTACGATATCGAAAGTCGCTGGATCGGATTAAACCCCAAGTTACACTGATAGCACCGGTTTCCCATCCCGAACAACGCACACGAAGTAAAGCAGGGAGGCCTCCCCATTAAGGGACTGGGAGGGGGTGTAGATGAGTTCCATTTTTTTAAATTTATTTTTAGTTAAACACTGTCCGAGGACGGTCCACGAACCGGGTCTCGCTGACCCAAACCGAGAGCCCCCTCCCGGAGATTGCTGCCTCCCCGGTGAGCCTCCAGGAGCCTTTCCCGGTGACGCACGGAGGGAAGCCAGCGCACGCCGCCGCAACAGACAAGACTCCCCCTCGTGGCCACCTGGACACCATGCAGGGTTGGCTGTTGGCTGGTGACGTTGCACGACGAGACGAGCGCCGCACAGTGGGGCCCGGGGAAAGAGGCGGCGCAGGCGGACAAGAAAGACTCTTAGGACAGCGTTTCAAGCTTACAGATATCCTGCATCGGTGACATTTGAAACAGAACGCGTGACCACCCACCAAATGGATCGCTGTCTCTCCTCCGAACGTGAGGAATCCATTATGTGGGGTCACACGCTGGATTGCGAAGTCCCATTTAGCGACCTCTGCAGGACTCAAAAAACGCGTCTAGAGTTTACCGGGCCGCCTCCAACCGATGCCCACTGTGCGGGATCTTACGTCACGGAGTGTTGCCGCTATCCACGCGATTGGCCCCGAAATAGAAACGCAACCCTGTCCCTGGGGCACACGTTCCGCCCTGCATATTAGTGGGCTCCTGCACGCTGCTGCAACCCGCTAGGCCTTGTGTGGGGTGGGTGGGCGTCGGAGAGCAGGGGCGGGGGCGGGGGTGGAGCCTAGGTCATGAGCAGGATAATAGAAACATGGTGCCGTGCCTTATGCCCGCTGGTGACCTTATGGCCCGTTTCTTCCCCCCCCCCCCACCAACGATCCTTCATGGCTGCACATACGCTCTGTAAACACAGGAGCAAATCATCATATTACGGGTTAATATATAGAGCAAGATTTACGAGGGAGCCTCGTACGGTAATTTGAAAACCGCGGTTGATTTCGTAGTATTCATGATGGCGTTATCGCCGGGAATTAGTGGCCCACGGCCCAGCCCCCGGTTGTTAGCGTCGTGCTCTCCTGTCGCACTCATGGGAGCGTCCCGTTGGGGTCAGAACAGCAGAAGAGTACGGAGAAACGCTCCTCGGAGTCGCTGGAGCACCCGTTCCGGAAATGTTCTCCGGAAATTTCCGATATTTTCTTAAGAGTGGAGGGACCCGACGGGCGGTGGAAGGCTTGCCTCGGTTTCGCGGGAAATTCCAGCGGAGATTCCGCTGTGGTCGGTGCGGCTTATTATTTCTCCTTCCTCCTCCTTGTCCCTCGACCTTTTTGCACTTGTCCCTTTTTCATATTGGGGTGGGCGCAGCCGGCCGCGCTCATTTCTCCTCCTTGTTCGCTCCAACTTGGAGAGTCCGCCTCGCCAAGGTCACTTTTAGGTTAGGGTTGCCCCCCACCCCTTCGCGAAGCTTCGCCGCCTGTTCCGCCACGGTTCCGCCGGCCGCCTCGTGTCCCCGACAGAACTTCCAGGCGGCAATTACGTAAGACTCGACGAAAAGTGGCGCCCGTCTGTTTGCACAACAAAGGGGTGCGGAACAACAGTCGAATGGGGCAGCAATGTTTACACCTTGTCACAGCCAGGTCCGTTTGTTCTAGTGCGCGCGCGCGCGCGAGCGCGTGTGTGTGTTTGTGGTATTTTTTCCCATTCACACCCGGTATTTTTTTTTCATTGGCACCTGGAATTTTTTCCAATTGGCACCTGAAATATTTTTCCAATTGGCACCTGGTATTTTTTTTCTAATTCGCACCTGGTATTTTCTTTTCAATATGCACCTGGTATTTTTTTTTCCGTTTGGCACCTAGTATTTTCTTTCAATTCGCACCCGTTTTTTTTCCAATCCGCACCTGGCCTCCTGGCCCACTGAGCGGCAGTGTTGCCAGATAAGTAGGCAAAAAGTAGCCCAAACACACAGGGGTGCGGCAGGCTGCATCTCCTCCTGCCTACTAGGCGACTTCTCGCCACAGCTGTTCAGTAGCTGCCTAGTAGGCAGGAGGAGATGCAGCCCACCGCACACCTGTGTGTTTGGGCTACTTTTTGCCTACTTTTCTGGCCACACTGCTGAGCGGCGCCCGGCCACAGGGATGGTGCGACGCGCGGCGACACGGCGGCGGTGGCAACGCGACCCCCGATGGACCAGCGCCACTTTACTCGGAACGCGCGGAGCAGGGCGTGTGGCGTGCCGGGGGACGCTCGATGGTGGGGAAAACGCGACACGCCGTGTTCCCTGGAAGCGGCCGAAGCAGGGGAAGGCCCCGCCACGCCACGCCACATCAATTTCTCATAAACGTCCTTCGCCGATCTGACCCAGAAAACCGCGCCACCACAGCATATCTTCGCGCCGCGGGAGAAATGGTTGTTGGAGTGAATTTTTCACTACCCGTGTGCCTCTGACACCGAATGAATGAAAAATGAACGAATGAATAAAAGAGGAATGGAAAAGAGCGCGAATAAAAAATGAGGGTAGGAAAATGAATGAGAGCATAGAATGAATAAAATAATAACGAAAATTAAATAGACAAAATACGATTAAACAATAAATAAAGAGCAATAAAAGTGTGCGTGATGAATGAACGAATGAACAAATAAATGATCGTCTGAAATGTGCGAGCGAGTGGCAGCGCCTGTCATGTCGAATACCGTTCCTCAGACGACGATAACGTCAAGCCGCCATCCTTTCCTTGTCTATAAACGGAGCCAAAGGCGAAATCCACCCCCTCCTCCTCTACCCACCCCCACCCCCAACCCCGACCCCCGAGGCCGGCAATAAAGGCAAAGAGGACGCCTCGCGCTTTTCGCACGAGACGGACAAGGATAGGCAAGGAGGGGCCAGGACTCGAGGAGACAGAGAGCCCGCCATGGCTTGGCGCACATAATTGAATCCGTCTGGCCTAACTGACTCCACGGAGCTGGGCGAGGCACGAGGCGGGGCCGACAGTGGGCCGGAAGACCGGCCAACGCGGCCAAAACTCCAGACGCGTTTTGAGCTCCAGAGTCGCTAAACGGGACCCCACCAATGGATTGCACGTTCGGAGAGCAAACCATTGGTGGGGTCATACGTTCGGTTCGAGTCCCATTTAGCGACTTGGAAGTCAAAACCCGTCCGGGCTTTTGACTGCGCCTCCACCGGTCTGCTGACCCACTGTGCGCCGCGGGGCAGGGCGACGTCTAGAAGGACCTCGAGAAGCGCGTCTCGATGATGGGCGCGGGGAATGAGCGTGCGGCAGGACGCGGAAAGGGCGCGTGCAGCGCGAAGGACACGAAAGGACAGGGGGGCGGGGAGACGCCGAGCCATGTCTCTCTAGGCGGGCGCAGCGTAGGCCAGCCCGCTCAACAGCCGCGCGTAACGGGAGGGGCTGCCCTCCGGGCGCTCGCGCCCGCCTGCACGCTCTCTGTCTGTCTGTCTGTCTGTCTGTCTGTCTGTCCGTTTCGCACACACTTGCACACGTGCGCTGTGTAGGCACGCAGCACGCAGCCAGGGGGCAACAGGTGTAGGACGAGACGCAAATACACGCTGCACCGCGCTGCACTCCAACAAGTGCCCGCTGCCCGCTCAAGGTGAGGACGCAACGCGTCTAGAATTTTGACCGCCTCAACGGCCCTCTGACCCACTGTGCGGCGTTACAGTTGAGTCCCGCTGCGCGTCTCTTTGTCTCGCGGAACAGGTGCACCTCCCATAGAATAGTGGAGTGCTGGGCTTGGAAAAAAAAAATTAGGGCGGAGAGGGGCGGGGGCGGCACGTCCGGGTGAATGATATGCGACTCGCGCACGAGATAAAGTGAAGAGGGAAAACAAATGCGGCAAGACACCTAAATCACTTTGCCCGCTTTTCCCGCGTAAGACTCGCGCGGCGTGCGGAGCGGCTGTAAATCGCATTGCCGCGGAAAGTAAACGGGCTCGTAGCGGGAGCTTCAAATAGTACCCCGGTTTGCGCTTTTCGAGGCGTGGATCACGGTGGCCGAGAGCGACTGTGCGTTGGCTACGTATTCCGAGAGCTGATGTTCGAATCCAGCCACATCTTTTCCTGATTTCGACACGCACGGGATCCGACACTGTACGGATCCAGCCTTTCAAAGGCACCGCTTCAACACGTCTTACACGGTGGCCGGGAGCGTAGATGCGTCGAACTCTAAGTCTGAGGGACCTGGGTTCGACACCCAGTGAGGTCGTCATTTTTGACAGGCTGTCCCGGGGGATCGATCCCCTAATTTTGTGGGGCCGTGACCCCAAAATATTTTTCTGTGATCCAAAATGGGGTCGCGACCCCAAGGTTGGGAACCGCTGCCATAGGGCGCCGATCCCTCAGACCCACCTTTCACCGAGGCCGGCAGTGGGAGTGGACTCTGTGGATGTTCGAACCTGGAACCCGAGGCCGAAGGCTCGGTTGCCCCGTATTCTGAGGCACCCTGTATTGAATGCCGCTCCACGCCGAACGGGTCGACGACCTCGACCAATGCACGTCGCGTCGGAGGGGAGGGGGAAGGGCATGGGAAGACGCGTCTGCACCCTTCCTCTTAATCCCCGGCCAAAAACGCTCACTGCAAGCGTTAGCGGAGCCAAACGCCTCATTCGAGTTTTGTCTGCCTGTCATCGATCTCCCTGCCTGCTTGTCGGTTTGGCAGGTCGGTGATGATTCCGTTCCTGGACACAACATCCGGACGCAGAGACGATACAGGTGGACGACTGCAGACTGATTCCGAGCTCCACTTTCCTCGTTCTGTCTCTCTCGCACTCATGGGGCGTGCCGTGAGGGTGCGAGAGAGACCAGCAGCACCTGGATGACCAGCGCGGCCACCACCACCGGCGGCTATCGTGAGGGCGACGACCTCCAGCAGCGGCGTGGCGACGGCCGTCACGGCAGCAACATGAGCACTCGGATGAATGGGGAACGGGCGTGCAGGCAGGGCGCGGCCGGGATTCGAACCCGAGATCGCCGCCGAACGCTCCGCGCCACTCCCGCGCCAAACGACTAGACCAGAGTCAAAGACCCCGGGGAGTCCATTTGGCGGACGTTAGCCGGGACCTTGGCAGCGACCTTGGTGGGCCAGCATGGTGCCTCTCGCTGGGACTGTACGCGCAACGTTTCGGCGGCCGGCAGGAGAATAGTGTCATGTGCTCGAAATATTTAAACACTGAAAATCCATTTGGGGCGGGGCGTTCAATAGCCGCGCCCGCCGTTTGCCCAGTGGGTACAGCACTGTGCAGCACAGCACTAGCAGTGCCCCCTCCCCCTCCCCTCCAGACAGGATCTCTAAATGAATCAACAGGCAAGCAGTGGATTGCTGGATGCCACACAGCAACCAGTGCAGTGCCGATTGTATGGAGGGGCGGGGCGACTGTGTTAGTGAGGTGTATGTGTGTAAGAGGCAGTAATGTGCAGGCAGTTGTGTGTGTGTGTGTGTGTGTGTGTGTGGGAGAGAGAGAGAGGGCGTGTCCTGGCTGCGGTAGGTCGCTGACCCCGCCAGTCTCTCTCTTTCTTCTCTCTCTCCCTCTGTCTTTCCTCTCTGTCTGTCTGTCTCTCTCTCCCTCTCTCTCTCTTTCTGTCTCTCCCTCAACACACAAGGGCGCACTGCTTGGGCTGCTCGAGACGGCGGCACGACGATGACGTCACCGCGACGAGGGAAGACGTCCCGGCCTGCACTCTGCTTGGCGGTTTGGCGGTGGTCTTGCAGCACCAGCTTCATTCCGTCGAGGACGAGTGCGACAGAGATAGCTGCTCCCGGAGCGCCATGCCGTGGTGCCCACCACACCACGGCCGCGGCCAGGCGCGGTGTCGGTGTCAACGATCTCCGGCCAACCCTTCCTTCCCCGTCCCTTGGCTTCGCTTTATTTGAGTGAGCGCCCCTTCTCCCCCGTCGCGTCCCGGAGCCGCCCGAAGGGCAGGAAGGGGCGGGGAAGGGGATGGAGGGGAGGGGGAAGGGGATGGAGGGGAAGGTGGGGACGCGACCGACCCGACGCGTGCCTGATGCAGACAGACCGGGGTCAACGCTCTGTGACGTCAGGCACTCCTCCCCCTCCCTCCACGTTGGTTTTTATTGTTCGTATTATTTTCGGGGGTACTGCGGCGGCGGCGGGTCCTGGACCCCGTTAGCTTGTCTGCTTCCCCCCCCCCCCAACACCAGGCCGCCGACACACCCTCCCCGGCCACCAATCAGGGACGCCGCGGACTGAAATGGAAAGGGCCGTGTGCGGTAGTGTGTGTGTGGTGGCGCTTAGGGCGGGGCGGCACCAGTCATCGCGGCCAACGAGTTCCAACGTCAAGTGTCAAATTGGACACGCCGAAAATTGACATACAGTCGTTCGTCTATTTGTTCGTTCTCCTTGAGTGCTCTGTGTGTGTGCTCAGAACACACTTCGGTTTTCAGTGCTCTCTCACAGGACCGCACGAAAACGGCTCTCGGAATGAGTCTGCAGCATGCCTCCAGCACCCCAACCCAACCCAGTGACCCTGACCACACAGGGTCACTACCCCATCACCTCCACGAGGGGTCCCTCCGAGTCCCCGCGAGGGCAGCGACGCCAGCGGCACCCTGCGGCCGGCGGCCGAAGCAGCGCTTTGAGGCGCGGGGTATCGCCGCGGCGTGAGCTATTTCGGAGCAGCGACCGGCATCAGCTGACCAACCGCTCTTCGCTCGTCTCTCTCGCACTGATGGGGCGCACCGTAAGGGTGCGAGAGACGAAAACCGACTCTCTGAAATCAGTCTACAGGCTGCGCTTGGAAAACGCACTCGAGGGTGTCCTGTCCTTGTCACCGGCGCTAGCCTCCAACGGGGGGAGAGAGAGAGGGCTCTGTGGCCCACTGTGCGTCCTCGGGCCGGCCCGCTCCCACGCGCTAGCCGGGCACAGCTGACGGCGCGAGTCCAGATAAGGCAAGGGAGGCCGCCCCGCTGCCGCCGCCCGACCCATCGGAGCACTGCGAAGTACGGAGTGCGACGGCCATGCATGCACCGCACTGCAGCGTCATGAGCTGTGTTGATAAAGACTTGCAGTCTATTTGTCGAGCCCCTTCCTATACCCACAGCAAGCACCAACTCCCTCTGAGACGCCCCTTTCCCTTCGACCCTGTCCTGTAGAAGCAAAAAATCCACGACCCCATCTCGAAACTCAAATTTGATGCCCAATAAATGCTATGTCTTGAAAATCAGAAACCCCAACCCCTTGCTGGTGTCCAATGACAAGGTGTAAGAAATGAAAAGCAATACATCAATTTTTAAAATATTTTTATTGTGTTTTTGATATTTTTTTCATTTTTTTACACAAAGTGTATTTCCTAGGACATAGCGGACGAATTGGAGCCATTCAGACAAACCGCAATTGGAAACAGCCAACCGACTCCCCATGCTAATGATAGCAAAACTCCCAGTCCAAAAAAGATAAAATAAAAAATAAAACAAAATAATGAATAAATAAAACCAAGACAGCAGACAACTGCACTTAATGTGCAATTTAAATTTGAAGGTACTGAGAGCAAGATTGAGCATAGACCAGTGCTCGACTTACAGGAATTGATTTACGTGTGACCTACGGTACAAATCACTTACACCTCATCATAGGCCACATTGAGATGACAAAGGAGACCCACTGAAAATGTAAAATTACATCTGCAAAAGTACATAGTCAAGTGGGGTAGGATAAAATTTTGGTACATAAGCTCTACGCTATGAAGCATCTGAAACATGAGCACTGGACAGCAACAGCACACAGGTACTGAATGTCAAATGGTGCTGAAAGTTACGGTACAGTTGCAAGGTACCTCAGAGCTCCATACACTGAGGCTGGCCAAGCACAAACTTGCGAGGACAAGTGAACCTGCTGTGGCATTTCCACTATCAAACAGTGTTCTGACTCAACTCACAGCCTGAGTCATGAGGGACTTAGAAAATGTTTAACATCGGTTGAAATTAAATTTACATAATGGGAAAGATTCATCACAAACGAATATATGCTTGGCATAATATTGCCAGCCTGACGAGCTTGGCTCAGATTCCAGAAGATCACCTCGTCAGAAGCAAATACTTTCCATGACATATTTTTTATGAAGATACAATCTGTATAAAGTAAATTTAACAATAAAAAACTGTCTCCAAAAGATTTAAAAACTTCCATTTAATTCTACATGATACAGGTCTCCAGACGTCAGGTGAAGTCTTCAAAGAATCGTAGCTGGATCAGAAACTTGTGGAACCCCAAACTCATCCAATTCTTCACATAGCGTACTTGCGGGTCCATTCTCTTGCTAGTTCGTTGTATTTTTCTCGGTCAGTCTTGTAGATCCTTGCGATTTCGGGTACCAGGGGATCATCTGGATTAGGATCGCAGAGCAGCGAGCAGATGGACAATAGAACTTTGGAGATGGTGAGGGCGGGTGACCACTGCGACCTCAAAATATCCAAACAAATACTCCCGTTGCTGTTGATGTTTGGATGATATATGCGTGTCGTGAATGCCACTTTAGGTGGCTTAAAAGGATAATCCGTAGGGAAGTGAATTGTTAAGAAGAAAACTCCTCCTTGGTATGGGCTGTCTGGTGGTCCCATGATCGTTGCTTGCCAGTGAAACAAGTCATCACCAACAGGGCCAGCTGAACACTGCGCAGGCGGATCCCTTCCCAAATCCATCAATTCTTTGTTGATCCGTTTCAATGCCATTATAATTTAAAACTATCTTATAGTAGCTACTTTACAGGAAGGGAATTACTTCTTGGCTTGAAGCCTATGCTAGTAACTTTGGAAGGGGCTGCTAGGTAAAAAACAGTTGCACCTGAAACAAACAAACAAGGAAACACTATGATGAGAACATTGAAACACCAATTGACATCATTGCAGGTGCAGGGGAAAACACATTGCTCACAAATTAGTGTGCAATGGACAATGAGCAATCAATAAAAAAAACAAATAAAAATATAATTTTTCCAACAGAATCAGTAGCAGGACTTAAAATTGCTATTTGTTTTAGAAACAAAGTTAAAAAAGTTGTCCACTCTTCAACAGACATGACAGAAGGCTCAACTTTTGACACCTTCACTAAAGAAAAAATTAAATTCAGGCAGAGGCAAGGTTCAGAAGTAAGAAAGCCGAAAGGTTAGTGACAACCCTAATTCCAGTGCATTTGAATGTGATACAAAACAAGTGAAAAGGGTCAAGTCACAAATAGGTTAGCTTCAGAGCCTATAGGCATTGAAATCTACACAATTGCTATTGGAGCAAATAATGCAAGAGAGATTTGGTCTCAAACATATAATTGGAACAAATTTCATCATTCTTGCCAAGGGTCGGGTTCCATGGAGACAGGCAAACTTTGCCCTTCCAGATCCACAATTACTTTCATCTCAAGATTCATGGACCACATAAACAGGTTATCCCAGGTAAAATTGACGTCCTTAGTCATGGAAGGCTGACCCGAAGATCTGAACTTAAACGGCCTTCTTGAAATAAAAGGTACAAAACCAATAAAGCATCTATATTTCAGGAGATGATAATACCACAGATTAGACCACTTGCGGCCACCAAGGAGGGCCACTAACCTGACAAAGGATTTTTACAAGAACGGTGAGGTTAGGTTTTGCGTCCAAAACCAATCAGGAATGTTAAAATCTCGCTCACCGGAGGAAGGAGCCAGTCCCGATTAAGTAGCACAAAGGAATTTTATGTAATTTGGCAACAGGCAACTGCAGGGCCAACCTACATCGCACAGCCCAAAGTTGTCCAAGCACTTGACAACAGTCACCATTGGCCGCTACGAAGTCAAAAGCGACAAAACTTAAATTCTCGATCGCTAGCAGATTCGTTTGGAGCGAACTTGGCCGGAATCCGGCGATAAATATCTTATTTCTACCAGGTGGAGGGATCGATAGGCCTAACGTAGTGTTCAAAAACATATCAAAAAGTACACGCTGCCCAGCGCTAAATCTTACTCGAGTAGATTGCTGGACTCAGCTCACCTTCAGATCCATGCACTTCACAATATCTCTTAACGGCTGGAGAATAGAACCCGTATTTGACTCAATGTAAGTCACTGCGAGACGCCTAGAAATACACAGGCCCTAGACAAGATGGCTGCAAATCGAAAGGAAAAAGTGGAGGAGGATGTGACGTCATGGTCGGGGAACACGGCCGCCACCGTGACATCTCCAAAGTCAGAGGTAGGCAGTGTTAAATAGATGTTAGCTCATAAAAATTTGAGTGTCAGACAAATTAAAAGGAATCTTCTACATTGTAAGAAGAACATAAAAGACTGCTCGACGATCGATGCGGTTCCTATATCATACATAATTAGCAGAGTTTTTCGTGTGCTTGTGGTGTGGGGGATTTCATTGGATCAATGAATCACCGTCACCAGAACTTGAACTTGAGGATAGAACTTTCTGGATTGACTGGTTCACGATGACGAGATGCCTACTGTGCCCCAGTTGAAATTACGAAGGTAACTGGACATTATCTCGCATTTAATTCCATTCCATCGATGCGGAAGTCAAGTATTCCCCCATCGTTCCTGGCACTCGTCGTGGAAACGTGGAAATTTTTAAATCGGGCATTAGCTCGGTTTCTCATAGGGCCATCCAGAGCAGCATGATATTGTGTCAGCTCAACGAAATTGATCATGCACCCCAGTGTATGTAAACACCTATTTACAGATGCTGTATCATGATTGCGATTGCGCAAGGTTGGTAGCGCTGGTGGCAACTTGCTGCGGGTTTGAACATGACGCGCGGCGCGTCACCTCCTCTCCCCTCCCCTTCCCCTCCTCCATCCCCGCAGCCCACGCAAGCAGAAATTGGGTCGCTGAATCCACTTGGATTTAACGGTTTATTCGCGATTTGGAAAGCAAGAGATTTGGGAGAGTATCAATGTCCATGCAGTCTGGGTAGGTGTCGGTCATTTGGTTGAGGGGCAGAAGCCCCACTGCAGGGACTTCACCCATCATGTGCTTTTTTATTCATTTTCTCGTAAAATTTTGTAATGAGCTGACTAAAGAGTGTTGGAAAAGGGATAAACGAACGAACCAAGCAGCATGTTTTTACCAGAAATTTATTTCTGCTTTAAACATTCATAGGTGCAGTCTTACATCATTCAGCATTTTACTATGAATCACAATGGTGAGAGGACTTATCATGAGTACTCCTTGAGGTTTCACATGTGTTTATGGACAGTCTATCACAACATAGATATGATAACCCTTTAAAATTTCTTTTTAAGATCATTCAACAACTCAAGCGGAAACTAATATATTAACCAGATCGACATGACAACATTCAGGGGCACACTCTTGAGTAAAAGAAATTTACAGCATGGCAAAAACATACAATAATAACACAAATTGATTTGTGAAGCATTACTATTACAAACATAAGGAATGAATCAGCACTTATTCCTGCACTTTTTTAGACAACATTTGCAGTTGCTTGAGTTCTCTATACCTCAATAGGTGGGAAAAATTAATACAAAGTCAAGCACTTTCAAAAATTTGCTAAACAACATTATCTACCAGAGACTAATCACTGTGCATTATTTGATTCATTTCTTTGAGGTATAATTGTCTTACAAGGAAAGCAGCCAAAACTCAATCCATAAATTCAGTGTCAAAACATAATTAATTTGACTACATCTTGCTTCTTCTAGTGATGGGTAGAATCCACCGCAATTGTACATGAGCCAAAATAAATTAAATTGTTTAAATAACATAATTCTCTAATTTTAATGTGAGGGGGAGCTAACTACAAGAAGTATTGTTGAGAAGAAAACTTGTGATTCCTAAATGATGTACGTACCTTTAATCAAAACACTTGCTTAGCACAAATATGTTAAGCGCTTAAGTACAACACATGCCACAAAGACTCACTATTAGAAACCAAAAGGAAGCAAAGAAGGAAAAAAAGGGGGGGGGTAAAAGAGGTCATTGTAAGTATGGCAATAACATACTCAGAACTGCAGAGGGATTGTAGTCAAAAAGTAAAGAGGAGAATATCACATGCACTTGAACTTTGTCAAATATTTGTTTAAAATTGGGTTTAATGTAGGTTAACACCAAAAATTAAGAATAAGGATGTGCTACAACCCAAATTTAGTATGGCCGAAAGCATTTGGAATAAATTATAGGCTGTTGTGCACATCAAAAATTAAAATGAATGAGTTTTTGTTTCATAGTAATAATTGACATACATTTTTCTGATAAAGTGCAGCTGCACTACTTATCACCCTTCCACTTCCCCATGCAGGGAATCCACAAAGTAAAACTTCATATTGACAAATAGTAATTTTGTGCTAACAAAAAAAGCACCTTAATTATTTGATGATAAACAAAGTAATCAATCATTCATTCTCACATACACAAATAGGATTACTAAAGTTAAACATTTTTATTCATCTAGTCGTACATACTCAGTTCATTAATGACTTTAAAAAATTATAATATACCTTTATGATTGAGTGTAATGGAAAGAAATCACTTGTAAAATATAAACATCTAGATCACACATGCTCTCTTGCAGACACCAAAAAAGCATCTCGAAGTGCTTTTTGCACTGAGCACTTAACAGACTCATCAAAACTTTGCTTGGGACACTGTAATAAACATTGTATAATTCAACAAAACATCACAAATTTCATTCTCCTGGATCTCCAATAAAAATAGAAACACCTTTTATTGTAAATTAGTTCATCATAGTGCTGAAACTTCAGTACTTAAACTATTATCTACATCTGGCCCTTCGCCCAAAACAAGGGCACGATTGATGTTTCCACCTAAATGGGGAAGTGGTGATGCTGTGGATGTGGAGGATGTATTAGATGGCCTCCGATCTACGAGATCTCTCCTCGCTCGTTGCCTCCTGTGAATCTCCATTTCTTGACTCAGGCGAGGAGTAAAGAGAGGCGCCTCTCCAGACAGTTGCCTCTCTAGTGCCTGAGATACAACAGTGCTGTAGGTTGTGCTCGCAGGAGATGCAGTTAAAGAGACACTGTGCTGCTCAGAGTGGTTTGATGGTAAGGGAGATAACTGTGAATCTTGAGGTAGAGTACCAGACTTCTCTTCAAATACTGAAAAATGTATTCAATAAATTAGATTTGAAGGTTTAGTTGATTTTTATTTCCGCGTGTTCAAATGGTATTTACTTACATTTATCCAAGCTAATAATTGATCCAACAATATCATGAACAGAAAGATCCTGATGTTCTTCAAGCCGTTTACGTCGTCGGACAAGCCACCAATCCAAGGAGAAAAGGATCAATGCCAGAATCTTAATGCCAGCACACAAGCCAACATACCTACAAATGTGAAACATTGGATTTATAAATGTACAGGAAAAGGGCCATTACTTGGAAAGAAAGAAAGAATCCTTACTTGTATCTGAACTGCTCAATGTCATATAAGAGGCATCTCCCTCCTTTCTCTCCGCAAGTTTGTTTCCACAGAATGCAAGTAGAATCAATCAAGTTTCCAAAGAGAATTGGAGCAGGAATGTATCCAAAGAGACGGAAAATAACAAACTGCATGCCTAAGGCAAATGAACGCTCTTCCTCATTGACCGACCTAAATAACACAAAAATGAATGAAATTGAATATTACTGCCAAAATTAGGGGAGAATAATAACATAAGGTGAGATAAAAACATACCTTAGTACAATCATTAACAGGGGCATTTGGGTCACAGCAACAACAAAAGTCATAAAAAACAGCAGAATAAGGAACGGAAAAATGGTTTTGCAAGGTGAACTGCAAGGCCCAGCTGTTGCCACTGGAACCACAGTAACTTCAGCAAAGCGGTTTCCTGTTCCCGCGGCAGAGGGCATATTGCCATCGATACCTACAATTCAAGAAAAACATATAATTTTTCCAAAATTAAAATTTGTTTAAACTATATTACTGATGATTACTTACAAGCACAGCTTGTATAGTTGCTTCGAGATGAAAGTTCTCTACATCCGGCATGGCAGGGACTGAAGTAAGTCAAACCATTGATCCCACATACGGGTTCTACATCATTTACACCGCATTCACAGCCAAAATTACAGGCGGCTGTGAGATTTACGGTGAAAGGAGCTTCATGTGAGCTGCTGCAAGAAAAAGAAAATAAATTATCTTTTGTTCAATTGAAGTCTTCCATGATGATAGTACATATGGTGCCATACCTGTTGAAGTACGGTATGGTTGTTCCAGCCATTTTCACATTATCACAACCAAGGAAGAACAGTAGACCATAACATGCAAGGCATACAGTGTTGGAAATGAGGACAAATTGAACAGCTCCTTTGGGCCGCAGTTCAAGTCTTTTCAGTAGACAGCCACCGAAAAAGATACCAATACATGCACCTGGTATAGCAATGGACCCTGGAAAAGAAAATTGCAGTTGAAAACGTTCATTCTGAATTTTTATTATAGCACAGAATATTTTGAAATTTTTGACTAAAATCTAACCTGTGAAGATACTGGCTTGACTTTTCCCCAAACTGAACTGAGTTTCAAGGTACTTGGGCAGGAAAACAACAAAGCCAGAGACAATGACAAGTTCCATGCAGGCACCGAGACATGTCACCACGTACACTGGGTTGGTCACCAAACGCCACATGCTCCTTGGTATATCTACGGGAAACACACAATACGAAAAAAAATTCACAAATGCCCTAGATTTATGAAGGGATGAATTTTATAAAATCTTTGTTAGAACCTACCTTTAATGTCCTTGCCATACCCTGAATCTCCGTTTTCAGGACAACCATTGGGAGCTCCATCTGCTAAAGACTTCTGGGGCTTGGGTTTTGTTTCAGTGTGCGGTAGGGACTTTTCAACAAGTCTTATCTTTTCTTTCTCTCTCTGAAAAATCACATGACATATACATTTTAGAGTTCTCACAGTATTAGTAAGCAATACACACATGACGCATTTAAATTATACTCACCGTTAGTATTTTAGGGAATGAAAAAAATGGTATTGCTACTAAGATGAGCAACAATCCACAAAGCAAAAATCCACCCCACCACATTCCAACCCATCTGTGATCATCTGGGTCTGTAAGTCCAAAAAATTGTTTCATAAATATACCACAAGATCAAAACAGAAAACACACTAATAAAAATGTGGCTCACACTCACCAATTGTAACTGGCAGACTTGAAAATAAATCCATGTGGAACCTGAGAAGATAGGCTCCTAGTAGGAAACCAAGCACAGGTCCAAATGCTGCCATACTGTACATACACCCAATGTACAGGGAAGCACTCTCTGGTCTGACATGGTCATCAATATATGTCGTTCCTAGGGTGAAAAGGGGAGATCCACCACAGCCAAGTAGCAACTGGGCCACCACAAACAGCAACACTGGTCCGGCTGTCGATGGAGTACCCTTTATACAATTGTCCCCACGCAGATTATTGTGAGGCGACAAACGACCCAGTCCCATGTCCTGGTCTCTGATTGGCACAGCTCTACAAATATTATCGTTAGATGAATTGCTCATTGAAGAGCTGGCATGAGATTCAGCAACGAAATGGGGAACCATAAAGATAAGGGATCCAATTCCCATTATAACAGCACCTGTAAAATTAACAAAAGTAAGATGAGGAACATATTAACTCTAAACATTTCTATATTATGTGACGGGACTTACCTATGGCAATCCATACAGGAATGTGCCTCCGGCTACCGAGATAGCTCACAAAAATCACAGTGATAACATTTCCTATTTCATAAGAAGAGGCTATGAGTCCTGATAAACTGGATGGAATTTCAAACCTGGAAGGTTGAATAAGAGGAAATTAAATTTGTTCCATTGCAGCTTGATGTTTGAATTGCAAAACGCTTGTAGACAGAAGAAAAAAATGAAAACCAACAACAACCAAAAAAAATAATACTTGCCTCTTTTCTATCGTTGTAATCACAGAGTTTATGTACCCTGACGATAATGCTTGCTGCAAAGTAACTAAAAACGAAAGAAGAAACACAAAAACCTAGAAAGAAAGAAAAAATTATCAGGCTCACAATTTTATTATTCTTTTTCATTCAATATAGAAACAAATATTTACCTTGATGGTTGCAAACTGTTGTAAGCTTTGAGGCCTACATGAAAGAATCCCACAGTCCTGTGTTTCTGGTAAAAGAATTGTGGGGATTTCTGGATAGGATGGGTGACTTTTCTCACTTCTAGAATCAGAAAAAGTAATAATTAATGACAAAGCTAACAAAGGAAGAGTATTGAGAGTTTGAAGAAAATGCCTTTGTCACTCCTACCTCTCCACTAAGGTTGAGGGGACAAATGTCGGGGGCACAAACCCTCCTGATAAATTGCGGATGTGGCACTTGACGGTGTTGTGCTCGAATCGGCCCAGCGAGGAGTTCCTAATGTGGTGGTGGTGGCTGTTGCTGTGGTGGTGGGACTTCTCCGGGACCACACCCAAAGACGCCGTCCGCCTGTGGCATTTTTCCTTCCTCTCCGCGAGGCCTGAGGCAAACAACCAAAGAGAAACACAAGATTAACATTTTTCAACTCGGAAACAGTATCATCCTGAAGCCAAAATGCGCCAAAACGAGACAAAGATAATTCTTTTAAACCAATCAGAATATTTCAGTGTACAGACCCAGCGAGGAGTTCCGCGCGTGGCCCTTGTGGAACGGGGCGTGGGTGTTGTCGTGGCCGAGGCCCTTGTTGGGCTGGGCCTTGCCGGCCAGGGCGTCGCCCCGCCCGGACGCCTCGCGCTCGCCGTCGCTGCCGCTGCTGTTGGACGCGTCGGCGTACAGCCCCGTCAGGGCGTACATGGACTCCTGCCGGCGGTGGCCGCCCCCGGGGCCGCCCCCCGAACCGCCGCCGCCCACGGGGCCGCTGCCAGGGCCGCCGCCGGCCCCGCTGGCCATGTCCACGGCGGGCAGTCCCGGGCCGAGGGGCAGGAGGGGCACAGAGCGGCGATGTCGCACTCCTACCGGTCCGGATGCATCCCCCTCCTCGGCGTCGCTGGCTGCAACACAACGAGAGGGCGGACATGAAGACAAGAGAAGCAAGCCAATGAGCCTCGGTCCCGGACCTCCCCTAGAGGCAGCGCCGGCAGCGCCGGCAGCGCCCCATTCAGCAGCAAGAGGCCGTGCCGCCGGGGAGTGACCTATTTGTGCTAGGGCCGACCCTCTCTCTCTCTCTCTCTCTCTCTCTCTCTCTCTCTCTCTCTCTCTCTCTCTCTCTCTCTCTCTCTCTCTCTCTCTCTCTCTCTCTCTCTCTCTCTCTCTCTCAGCGCGCGACGTGACGTCCGCTTCAAAACACGGGTCGTGCCGCGCGGCGCACAGTGGGCCGGAAGACCGTTCGAGGAAGGCAGTCAAAATCCCGGACGGGGTTTGGAGCTCCGAAGTCGCTGAGGGGCTTCCGGACGGCCGGCCAGACCGCAGCAGATGACGGCCGATTTTCCACGCCCGTCGCGGCGGTGCCGAGGCGGTGCCGGCTGCCGGCACGACTCGCCCGTTGGCCAACACATCGTGAAATTTCACGGAGCAAAATGGATCGCCATCGCCATCGCTGGGCCGCAGATCAGCCGGCCTAGTGGAGCGCACCGAGCCGAGCCGAGTGGCACACAGTGGGCCAGAAGACCGGCGCAGGCGGACAAAACTGTAGGCGCGTTTGGAGCTCCAGGGTCGCTGAATGGGACTCGAACCGAACGTGTGACCCCACCCGTGGATTCCTCGTTCGGAGAGCAATTTATTGGTGGGGTCACACGCTCGGTTCGAGTCCCATTCAGCGACTCTGGCGCTAAGAACGCGTCTTGGCCGCTGGCGGCGGTCTTCTGGCCCACTGTGGAGCGGGAGCGCCTGGCGGCAGGCAACCGCAAGACACCCGTGCGCGCGAGCGCTCCGGCTGCCTACCTCACAGGCGCTCGCCTGCTGGCTGGCTGGCTGACTCCGGCGCTTCTTCGCTCTGTCTCTGTCGCACTCACGAGGCGTCCCGTCGGCGTGCGAGAGAGACAGAGCGACGAAAGCGCTCTGTCGGGAACCCAGCATACCGCTGTGCTGCAACACGCTCCGCCTTTTTTTTTTTGTGCAGCGGGGAGCGTAAAACAAAAACACATCCGTTTGCTTTCCGATTTGCGTGAGATGCTTCGCAACACCGCTCGGCTCGGCACGCGCACGGCCCAAGGCAGATACCGGCGTCTCTCCACGCGGCTCCCCCCCCCCTCCCCCCCGTGAGCCGCCTGGAAACTAACAGTGTAGGACGAGACGAGGCACTCGCGGCATGACGGCCAGGCCACGGGGCCAGGCCACTGCCACGCGGAGAGGATCCTGCCAGCGCTGTCGTCGCTCTCTCTCTCTCTCTCTCTCGCACCTACACGGGACGCCCCATGAGTGCGAGAGAGACAGAGCGACGCTCTCGGAATCAGCCGAACGGGTCGGTGCCGTCTACCTGCGAGGCCTGGCAGGACGTCCATCAAACCCGACCTGCAGTGCTTCACGCTGGCGGAGCGCTATTTCAAGCAGCGCATGGCAGATCCGCAACTTGTCATCAATCAGCATTTTTTTTTTTCGGCACTGGCCAGGCGAAAGAACCAACCTATTTTCATGCGAATTTCGGTGTATCTAGGATTTGCTGAGAGAGACAGAGGGAAGAAGAACTACGACGAATCGGCTGCAGTAGAGACACTGAGAGTGACGTCCTTCGGCGTCACCGCTTCCGCGTGTGCGGTGCGCGTCGCGTCACGTCGCGTCACGACCTGCAGACTGATGGCGCGAGTCTGTCTCTCTCGCACCCACACGGGACGCCGTTGCGACAGACGAGAACGACTCTCGGAAAGTCTAAACCCGCCCTGCCCCGTAGCAAGGAAACCGGAGCGCGGCGCGGTCGCCGCCGGCGCAGAAAAGGAGCAGAAAATAGAAAATCAGGTTCCAGCTGGTTGTTGGTTTTTTTTTTTTTTTTTTTTTTTTTTTTGATGCGGTTGCTACTCTGGCTAGGCATTCGGGCAGACAATAAGGAACGGATCCGACATTTGCAAGTCCCCCCCCCCACTCCCCCGTGGTTGATCTGCATAATTTAGCGCGGAGTGCATTAATAAAAGCCGCAGTCTGGTGTCGTCCTCTGGAAGACAGGCCAGACGCGGAGGCAACGGCGGAACTATTGTGCAATATCGCAAGGCTTATCGCACGGCAGCATCCAGGCTCCATGGTCTGTTTCGCCCGCCCCGCCCCGCCCCGCCCCGCCCCGCCCCGCCCCGCCCCGCCCCGCTGCGTGGTCCGACGCTGTGCCCCTCTCGGACTGGGCCGTCACGTCACACCAACGGAAGGTGCGCACCTACACCACGTCAAAGCACGAACGCAAAACAAAAGAGGCCTCAACAAAAAAAAAAACCAAAAAAAAAAGTAATTTAAACAAATTAAATAGTATTGTGGTCGGCACAAAAAAGCGCTATCTTAAAGCAAGTGAACCGCTTCCCGTGAATTGCACAGTGTCCTCACCTCTTCTACTGGATCCAATTTTCGACAGGTCCTAGCAGGCACCTGCAACAAAAATAACAACGAAAACGTGAGGCTGACGGCAAAAGAAACAAACTAAAACAACTGTCCGCGCCAATCCCGGTCTGTCCTGATGCTTGGCGCGGCCTCTTGCGCGGCCCTACGGCCACTTGCTTCATGCCTCACACTCGCAAGGGGAAACAGGGAGACGGACAGGCGCGTTGCGTGACTGTCACGCCGCGTCACGCCGCCGTCCCGTCACGCGTGTCACTCACTGCGCTTGCGGCTGCACCCGCAAACGCGCGTGCGTTTGCGGCTCACGCGACACCGCAGGGCAGTCACTCTTTGGAATCACGCACAGTGGGCCAGAAGACCGTCGTTCGAGGCGGCCGAAAACAATCCAAAACGCGGTGCGGTGTGGCCCACTGTGAATCGTTTCCGTTTCCCACTCTCATACTCATTTCTGCAGCTTTAGCGACAATTAGGCCGCACGTAACGCCACCGCGCGGCTTCTGTGGTTCGGGACTCCGCTTCCACCTCGACCGTGACTCAACCCAACCCGTTACTTCTCGTCTGGAGGTGTCGGATTACAGGCAATGCGGCTTCGTTCCGCGCTGCCATTGCCATTTCCGCCTGTTTCTTTCCTTTTCCTCTCTTTTCCACACTCGAGCCATTCCTAGGTCTTTCCTTTTCTCTCTCCTCCACACTCGAGCAGCCATTCTCCCGCCACGACGCCGCGGGGCTCTACTTATCCGCCGTTCCCACGCGACGCTGCCCGACCAGCCGGCAGCGCTCTGTCTCTCTCGCACTCACGGGGCGTCCCGCGGCGGTGCGAGAGAGACAGAGCGACGAGACGGCGGAGTCAGCCTGCAGCCCATCCTCCAGATACTTGCCGCCGCCAATTTCAATCGCGATACTTGTCGCTCCATCTTTGCGGCGACCAGCCTACGCTCGTCCGTCCGTTCGTCTGTCTGTCTGTCTGTCTGTCTGTCCGTCCGCTAGTTTGTCCCCCCCCCTTTTCCAAGACGTGAGCGGTGCGCTCCCCTTCAACGTGTCCCGCTGCAGTTCGCGTTCCACTTTCAGGCCGCGTCCGCAGCAGGGAAGGGGCGCCTCCGCGAGATGAATTCGAGATATCGCAGCAGCAGCAACAACAACAACAACGACAATGATAATACAACATCGGCTGCATAACGAGAACAAGAAATAAAAAAAAGAGGCAGCAGCAGACGTTTGTCACGAGGCCAACATTGGAACATTGGTCGACATTGGCGCAGAAATCGTGCAGCGGCGAAACAAGGGCTGATTTGATTTTCAATGAGGATTGTGCACAGACCGACCGACCGACCACAAGCGCGCTCTCTCTCTCTCTCTCTCTCTCTCTCTCTCTCTCTCTCTCTCTCTCTCTCTCTCTCTCTCTCTCTCTCTCTCTCTCGGCCTCTCCTCTCTCGAGAGCCGCACGCCGCCCCGCCCACCCACGCCGTCCAAACGCCGCCGCTACGCCTCGCCACGTGGGCCACGTGGGCGACACAGGGCGGCCGCGGCACTCGCTGCCATCGTTCGATAAAACCCTCACCGCCCTCAACGGTCCTCTGGCCCGCTGTGCGCCGCCGAGGCCCCGTCCTCGCGTGGAGGGAGGGCAGCCGGTGCATTCCGCCCCCTTAAATTCCACCCCCACTCCCAACCCTACCCGCCGGGCCGGGTGCATAACCCCATAAAGCGGCGAACCCATCGCAGTCCAAAACGGAGACGCGGCGGAGCGGCGGGGTGGCGCCGAAAAGCAGCGGGCTGATTCCGAAACACCGAACACTAACGCTACAGCCGCGCTGCTAAGTACCGCTCTCACGGGGCGACCCGTCAGGGGGATACTGCGGCAGTGTAGTTGGAATCATCATCATCAGCCGGTGCAGCGGCGCTCATCAGCTAGCCTGGGCCGCGACGCCTCGGGAGATGCATAAAAGATGTGCCGACCGCGGGGGAGGGGGCGCGTCCACGCCGATGAACCTCATAACAACTTGGGCCGCAGTGGGGTGCCACCGGGCCTAGAGCCGTCCGCGGCGCGGGGGCGGCGGGGGGCGGCGGGGGGCGGCGGGGGGCGCGGAGGGGGAAGGTCACCGCGCGGCGCATTGCGAGGCCTGCAAGGCCCCGGGCCCGGCCGGCGCCCTCAAGGCCTAATCTCAAATTGATTCATTCCGAAGCGCCGCCACCGACTGGGGCTTGGGGGCCTCCAGATCGATGGCGACGCCTCTTTGTGTCCGAGGGCGCGGCCGCGTGGCGGAGCGCGTCCCCTACAGTGCAAGGGCCGCGGAGGGGGCAGGGGCACAGTGGGCCAGAAGACCGGTGGAGGCGGTCGGAATCCCGGACGGGTTTTGAGCTCCAGAGTCACTAAATGGGACTAGAACCGAACGTGTGACGCTACAATGGATTCCACGTTCGGAGAGCAATCCATTGGTGCGGTCACACGTTCGATTCGAGACCCACTTAGCGACTTCGGAGCTCAAAACGCGTCCGGGACTTTGGCCGCCTCCGATGACCGGTCTTCTGGCCCACTGTGACAAGGCCTGCACCGCGTGGGAGCGGCCCGCGGCCCGCGGCCAGTGAGGCAGACAGCTCGTCGATACTTGCTGGAATAATTACCAGCCTGCTTGGCGGACGGACAGGCCTGTCAGGCCGTCACGGTGTGGCCCACTGCCGGTCAAACACGCCGGCCGCCGCGGTGACCTTGGCGCCCTTGGCCTCCAGGCCGTCTTCTGGCCCACTGAGTCCCTCGGGGTTGTGAGAGAGACAGAGCGACGAAGCGACCCTTCGGAACCACAGTCCACGCCTCTCTGGCGCCCTGGGCCGTCCGATCCGAATCGGGCAAAGCCCGGCCGAGCCTCGCGTGCGATTAATCAACCGGCTTCACGTGTAAGGGGCGTGCGGACGCGACGCCACTGCAGCGCCCCTGGCGGCAACGCGCCCAACAACTTCCGATGCTCGCACGCCAGGTGTGAGCGCAAACATATTTCCCTGGGCAAACACCAGCAGCCTGAATCCGAGTGGGTGGTCTCTCTGTCTCTCTCGCACTCAGGGGGGCGGCGTCCCGGGTGCGTGCGAGAGAGACAGGCCGACGAGAGCGCTGCTCGGAATGACTGCAGGCCGCCGCCGCGTCCCTAGCGTCCCCCCCCCTTTTTTGCGGACGCCGCGCGTGTTTATTCCCACGATCAAAACACAACGGCGAGACAAAAATAACAGACGTTTCTCAACAAACAGAGAGCGAAAATGTAACGAGAGCCCAAATGAAAGCTCCGGTAAACAACGCGCGTCGGCGGCGTGCCGCAGAAACAACACAAAAAAACCAATCCCACGTCCCACGTGACCCAGAAAAGAAGCGGCGGCGCCAGCGGTTGTTGATGGTCCCCAACGTGACGGCGGGCATGGCGGGCAGCGGCAGAGGCGCCCCTGTCGTGCCCGGCGGGCCGAGTGAGAGGCCGCACGGCCAGCACGACCAGCACGCCGCCCGCGGCCATGTCGCACTGGGCCAGGCGGTCAAAATTCCCGCGCGGGTAATTTTGAGCTCCAGAGTCGCTGAATGGGACTCGAACGCCGAACGAGGAATCCCGAGGGGGTAAACACTTCCGTAATGGCCTGTACAAGCTGTCGCGTAATACCGTGTAATACCCTGTAATACCGTGTAATACCCTGTAATACTCTGTAATACCATGTAATACTCTGTAATACCGTGTAATACCGTGTAATACTCTGTAATACCATGTAATACTTTGTGATACGTGCGTATACCCCTAATCGTCCATGCGAAATGACCTCCCTCGATGACCTCCTTGACAATTGGTATAGATTTTTTTTTTCATTTTCACCCACACCTCCCGTGTATTTACGGGTGTATTACGCGTATTACGGGTATTACGGGTGTATTACGGGTATTACGGGTGTATTACGGGTATTACGGGTGCATTACGGGTATTACGGGTGCATTACGCGTATTACGGGTGTATTACGTGTATTACGGGTGTATTACGGGTATTACGGGTGTATTACGCGTATTCCGAGAGTATTACGCAAATTTTAAGTGTTTGGAGCGCGCATTGCGTCCGTATTATTTACGTTTCATTACATGAAAGTTGTTCCTTCGACTTTCAGTGCGCTTAGTACTACGCGCGTAATACACCCGTAATACGCGTAATACACTCGTAATACTCGTAATACACCCGTAATACGCGTAATACACCCGTAATACGCGTAATACACTCGTAATACACGTAATACGCGTAATAGGGAGTAGTCTGTACACCAAAATCCTGAGTGTTTACCCCCTCGAGGAATCCATTGGCGGGGTCACACGTTTCGGTTCGAGTCGCATTCAGCGACCCTGAGGCTGGCAGGGGGGGGGGATCCGGGCAGGAGAGGCGCTCACCTCGCCGCCGATGAGAGGGCGGCCCTTGCGGCGGTCGGGACGTCCGCATCAACGCAGCACTGCAAGGCGCTGAGAGCCGGCCGTGTGCGCGCAGTGTGCGCCTGCAACAGAGGAAGCGCGCCGCGTCAGACGGACGGACGGACAGACAGACAGACCGACTACGACCAGCTTCCTCGTCATTTTCACGCCATCACGGCCAGACAACCCCATCGCACCGCCGCCATTCGCCGCCACGACGTGTGAGAAAATAAAGGGCGCCCCAATTAGAGGCCGTAAAGGGCGAAACGAGCGCAACACGCGGCGCGGCGGACAAAGCGGCGCTTACAGGGCTCTTGGAGTGTGCAGCACCGGACGGCTCCGGACGGCACCGAAACCGGATGCCGGCCGGGGAGAAAGAGGATGCTAATCGGATCATCAGGGCGGCTCGGCTCGCCTCACCTGCCAGCGGGCGGACCAGGCCTTGCCTGCAGCGGAGCACTGTCTCTCTCGCACTCACGGCGCGCTCCGCCAACGTGCGAGAGAGAGAGAGCGCGGAATCAGTGCGCTGCTGGCTCACAGTCCGCTGCGTCCGGGAGGAGCACGGCCGCGCGGAGCCGCCGGCTTTATGTCTCGCTGGGTCCGGCCCGGCGCCGCAAGGATCCACTCGGCCGGGATTCAGATCCAGACTGTTTCGCATGCCGTTCCGGCTAGGGCAAGTAGAGAGGCCTGGAGGTGTTGAGCTCGACGCCTCGAAGGCAATGCGCCGCGGTATATACGCTCCACGATCCGCGCGAGGTCGGCGTCCGTCTCTCTCGCACCCACGGGGCGTGCCGCGTAGGTGCGAGAGAGACAGAGCGACGAAATCAGTCCGCTGCGCGCGGCCTGCTAAGCTGCGGCCTCGGCGTGCGTGTCGTTGCGACACGCGTGCGTGGATTGGTCGCCGCGTGGCCGCGTCCGCCCCGGCCCGCCTTCGAAGGCTGCAATGAGCGCGAAACGTGTCGGGCACCACAATGGCGTCGCTAGCAGCGTGCAGTGGGTCGGAAGACCGTTGAGGCGGACAAAAGTATAGACGCATTTTGAGCTCTGGAGTCCCATCTTGAGTCCCATTTAGCGACTCCGGAGCTCAAAACGCGTCCGGGATTTTGGCCGCCTCCTCAACGGTCTCCTGACCCACTGTGCAATGTGCAACATTTCCCCCCTCTGGATCCGCCACTGCGGCAGGGCCGGTCAAGCCAACATGGCTCTCCTACGTCACGGCGTGCGACCCCCTTCCCCTCCCTTCCCCTCCCCCGGCTTTGGGCAGGCCAGTCGGCCACTTGGGCAAATTGTATTAAGAGGTTTTACTGGACGCTCCTGGCTCCCTGACGGCAGCATCAATTGGGCGCACTAAAAACAAGAGGCTCCGCCTGAAGGGACCCCCCACAGTGGAAGGACCAGCTCGTCCGCCAGCGTTAGGACCTCCACCGATGGCAAAGGATCTCAGGAGATTGAGGACTTTACTTTAATGCCAGGGGGGGGGGAGCAGTCATTTCTTTTTGCAGTGACTGTCTTTGCCTCGTCGGCAGGCACGACGCGCTGTTCCGGTGGGTGAGGCCAGGCCGACGGGGGAACTAGTGCGCGTCGCGGCGTCCCTCTTCATTTGTCTAGCCGTCGCGCTGGGCGCGCTAGCCTCGCGCTGGCCTCGCCCGGTGCAAGGTCCTAGCCTCGCGGCGGGACGGGACAATATGTGCCAAGTCGAGTCGAGAGCACAAAATGGCAGGACATGCCGCACGGCACGTGCCTACGGCCGCGCCGCCCGCCATGCCGGACTGACAACGAAATACTGCAGCCTTCCCTGCAGTGGCGATGGCCGTCCCACCCGCAGTTCCGGCACAGGCCGGGCTCGGCTGCGGGCCCTGGAGTCCAGGAGGCTCCGGGCGCCTCCAGGCATGTCCTCAGGCCGGGCTCGGCTGCGGGCCCTGGATTCCAGGTGGCTCCGGGCGCCTCCAGGCATGTCCTCAGGCCGCGCTCCATAAGGCAGCCGGGCTCCAAAATAAACTCCGCGCCGCTGGCGGAAAATATGACACCGCGGCATATAAATAACCTGCAGCGCGGCCACCACCTGTGAAGTTGCCTTTTGTTCGGCGGGTGCTGGCCTGTACGTCCCACTGTGGGCGGTCGCCACTCAAGTTCTCCTCCTGGAACCCCGGATGGAGTGTCCAGGGAGCCGTGCCAGGTAACGGTTCCACACTCGAGGCGAAAGGCCGATTTCCGTCGCTCTCTCTCTCCCACCCACTCATGCAGCGTCCCGCAAGGGTGCAAGAGAGAGACCGAGCGACGAAGCAGTTGTTTATCTGCATGCGGCTGGCCTAATAGCGACAAAACTCGGAAGAAAGTGAGAGTCGAGACAAAGAAAGCGCCTCGAGTATCTTGATCGTGCTCGTCTGAATAAAACCAGACGGAAGCGAGGCGCATTCTATTGGCGGGGGCTCAGCCGTGCGTGGCGCGAAGTGGCCTCTCTTTCTCTCTTACTGGAAACCTTGGGGCGCCTTGCAGCGGGAGGGTAGGCCGTCCCGTCGAACAGGGCTGCAGCCGGGTTGCCTACCCTCCAGGCGGCATGGCCCCTCACCGCGGGCCCCTATTCATACTGCCAAATAATCCCACTGTGCACGGCTTCGGCAGGCTCGATGTTGTTTTGCTCAAATAACGGAAACAACAATGCCCGAGATCAACGGCCGCGCGGCGCCCATACCTGCTTCCGGTTGTACAGCTCGTGCCGCTGCATGCATGCGCGGACGAAGATCGCACTTTTCTCGCCGCGCGCGCTGCTTTGACTCAAAAACTACGCGCCCAGGTATGCTCAGCCATTAAGAAGCACTAGCGTTCCTGCAACGCGCGCGCGCACACACACACACAGACAGACACAAGAAAAAACACTCACACACACACAGAGGTGAACGTTCAGCTCAATAACGCACAGAGCAGAATATCGCTTATCAGAGTGGCCACGCGAGCCTCGGAGAAAATAATAAAATGCAGCAAGAGGAAGCTCCGAGCAGCGATCACAGGGCGTCCCTCCCGTGTGGGTGCGAGAGAGACAAGAGAGGGATCAGTCTGCCTCTGTCCTGCTGCTGCCGGTGGCAATCAAAGTAACGGCCGCGTAATGGGCCATTGCCGCCGAATCGCACAGCGGGCGGGGACGCACTGTGGGTCGGAAGACCGTTGTGGCGGCCAAAATCCCGGACACGTTTTAAGCTTCAGAGTCGCTAAATGGGACTCGAACCGAACGTGTGACCCCATCGGTGGATTCCTCGTTTGAAGAGCAATCCATTGGTGGGGTCACACGTTCGATGCGAGTCCCATTCAGCGACTCTGGAGCTCAAAACGCGTCCAGAGTTTTGGCCGCCTCGACGGTCTTCTGACCCACTGTGGGACGGATCGCATCGTCGTGACCGCCGTGGAGGGGGAGGGGGGGGGAGGAGGGGGGCAAAGGCTGCAGCGATCGGAAAGCAGCCTCGCGAAAATCCTTGAACGCCTAAGCGAAAGCCCCGGCCCCTGGGGGGCTCGAGCTGCAGAGCGAGCCGGCCCTCCCCTCCCGGCCACGATCCCCGGGGCGATTCCTGGAGCCACCTGGAGCCCAGTGCACTGGCTGGAACAAGGCAAACGAGAGCACGACGGCGCGGCGGCGCGGCGGCCAGGCGTCCGTCCGTCTGCCTCGCTCGCGCCGATGCGGCACGCCGCGGACGTCGGAACCAGTGCAGCACAGCGCGCCCGGTGCCCGGCGCCTCCGAGATAAACGACGAGCCGCCACCCTCGCAGTGCTCACTTTCGCCCTGCTTTTGTGTCTGCGCCTGCGGACTGATTCTCTCTCGCACTCGCAGTGTGCGTGTCGTGCGGGTGCGAGGGAGACAGAGAGCGGGCAGAGGTCGGTGGAGACGGCGAGGCTCGTCGCGCGGAGAGTGCTTTCGTCACTGATACACCGCTGGGAGCCGCGCATGTGGCCGTTCCTTCCGAGAGACAATGGCCGGCCGGGCCGCCACGCCGCCGCCTCGCGTGCGCGCCGCCACGCCATTCCATACGGCCCACTGCCGTGGGAGCGCCTGCCTTATCGGGTCACCGTGTACGAAAACCGCTAGCACGCCCCGCCCCGCCCCGCCCCATGGGGACGTCAGCAA
The DNA here is from genome assembly GCA_030522485.1 of Stenchaetothrips biformis. NCBI lineage: Eukaryota > Metazoa > Arthropoda > Insecta > Thysanoptera > Thripidae > Stenchaetothrips > Stenchaetothrips biformis. The sequence continues at coordinate 8,447,277 of CM060097.1, read as the reverse complement.
CCCGACCGTGTCGCAGACTGAGTGCCGGAGCAGATTCACTGCAGAACAGGATCGCCTCTTCGTCCCACTGGAGCACAGTGGGCCAGAGGACCGGCGCAGGCGGCCAAAATCCCGGACGCGTTTTGGGCTCCAGGGTCGCACACTGGGACTCGAACCGAACGTGTGACCCCACCGATGGATTCCTCGTTCGGAGAGCAATCCATTGATGGGGTCACACGTTCGTTTCGAGTCCCTTTTTTTTTTTCTGGAGCTCGAGACCCGTCGGGGATTGTGACCACCTCGAACGGTCTTCTGGCCCACTGTGCCGGGAAGAGACCCTCAGGGGAGTCCCTGCCGGCGCGGGGCCCCACAAGGGCGGAACGGGGACTTGCCCAACCACCGCGTGGCGGCGCTGCGCTCGACGCCGACCTTGCGGTGTCGGCGGCAGGCGGCGGGGCGTGGCGCGGCCCGGCAAAGTGTCGACGGACTCTGGATTCAATCCATTCTAGCGGCGCGGCGCAGCACAGCGCAGCACAGCGAGCAGCCACGCGGCAACGCGCCAGCAACGCGCCCCGTCGCGGCGGTGATCGCGTCAGGGTCAGGATGGCGGGCTGTCGCTCACTCGCACTCACGAGAGAGAGAGAGAGAGAGAGAGAGAGAGAGAGAGAGAGAGAGAGAGAGAGAGAGAGAGAGAGAGAGAGAGAGAGAGAGAGAGAGAGAGAGAGAGAGAGAGAGACGTTTGCTAAGGGGAGCCCCCCAGCTGCTCTTTTCGCTCGCACTCGGTTCGCGCGACGCGGGTTCGCGGCGGCTACCTGGCGGGCCTGGGCGGGGCGGGGCCAGTCCACGGCTTGTCGATGTATCGAGGTCAATGCTGCCGCCGGGGCAATGCCTCCCTTGGCCGGCCCTCGCCTCGCGGCCCCACGCGGGGTCCTTAGCCTTTACTCCGCAATGCAGCGACATGTCCAGGAAGCACTGTTACTGCTCGCCCCGGGTTGGCCAGCCGGGCCGCCTCCACTACGTCCTTCCCAGTGACAGCGCCGATTCCGCACCGCGTCTCTCTCTCTCTCTCTCTCTCTCTCTCTCTCTCTCTCTCTCTCTCTCTCTCTCTCTCTCTCTCTCTCTCTCTCTCTCTCTCTCTCTCTCTCTCTCTCTCTCTCTCTCTCTCTCTCACCGCCCCCCAGTGCGAGCGGGACAGACAGACGGCGGTACTGAAACCATGCACGCTTACGCCCATTTGCTGTGGTGCGGTGCGCCTGATTGACAATGGGGTCACCACATACTTCATTTGCGAGTGATGCGAGTCAGTAGACCGGAGAGCACTGTGCGACTCACGCTCTGCCCACCGTGCGGTGCGGTCAGGGTTGCTCCCGCTGGTGCGCAGGCGCGTGCCGCCGCCATCGGGAGTCGAACCCGCGCCGTTTAGTTTGTCCCACTTGGGGCGCTCGCAAGGAGCGGCATCGGATTGGAAAGGAGTGGCGCGCACTCCTTGCGTGCCCCCGCCCCTCCCTCCCTCTCCCCTTTTCCAATCAAGCACGCCACCGGCCCGGCCAGGGTCCTTGTGAGCAAACCCGCGACCCACGCCACCAAAGACGCGAGCGAGCGTTTGAACACGCCCGGCAGACTGATTCAGAGAGTCGTTTTCTCTCTCTCTCTCTCTCTCTCTCTCTCTCTCTCTCTCTCTCTCTCTCTCTCTCTCTCTCTCTGCAACGCGCTTGGCCCGATTCAGCGTGTGAAGTTGGCGGCGGGCCCTCCCTGTTGCCCGTACTGCCGCTGTCAAAGGGACCGACGCGAGATGACCTTGAGCGCCACACACACACACACACACACCTCAGCTGATCAGCCTGTGACGTAGTCGGCAGGCGCTTGGCACTGACACAGCTGGTCGACAGCTGGCAGGATTAACGCGCGCTCCGAAAACAATTTTTTTTTCCCATTGAGCAATTACTCAGAATTAAGTTTTTCCCGTCCTTCGTCAACAAACTCCGCCGCCGCCGCCGCCCGCGCGCCGATATGACGGCGGCGCTGCTTCCACTTTTGCAACAGCAAAAAAGGCAAGGCGCGTCGTGGAGGGGCTCGGGGGCCTCGGGCAAAACAGCCACACAAACAAGCAGGCAGCAGCGAGGCCGGCCGACGTCGCTCTGTCTCTCTCGCACTCGCGGGGCGTTCCCAGCGAGTGCAAGGGAGACAGGCGGCGGCGGCACTCGTTCAATGCGACCGAGCAGTATACAGCAGCGTCAATGACTGAATTAGAGAGACGTGGAGGCATTGCTTGGGCAACGCAGGCATCGGACGGACGGACGGACGGACAGACAGACACATGTAATCCGGCAATAATTTTATAATGCGTTTACGCCTGTACCGCGCATGCAATGCAACAGCCCAATTATCATGCTGGCGAATGCGGGCCAGGGGGCGTTCCACCGGGATGCACTCGCAGAGAAAAGCTGCCACGTGTGTGTGTGTGTGTGAGAGAGAGAGAGAGAGAGAGAGAGAGAGAGAGAGAGAGAGAGAGAGAGAGAGAGAGAGAGAGAGAGAGAGAGAGAGAGAGAGAGAGAGAGAGAGAGAGAGAGAGGAAAGGGGGGCAGCGTGTTTTAAACACCGCACGCCCTCACCACGGGCGGCCACCACGACGACGGTGCTGATAGGACTACGCTTCGTTACCTCGCGTTACACAAGCCATTACGATACCGCATCGCCACAGCCGCAGCCAACGCCACTTTTGGCGGAATAATTCGAAGCGGCGGCAGAAGCCTCTTCGCGGCGAGCTGAGACGCCGCAAGGCGGAAATCGGCCGATTCGGCGAAAAGGGACCGATTTTCCAAAGTGCGCTCGGGGCTGCAAATTGCTTGCTCACCGAGAGCAAACAACACGGTTAACAACAGCAAGCAGGGCCTTCTTGTGGAGAGCGGCGAGCTGCAGCAGCAGCGCGTTGGCGGCGGCGGTGATGGTGTGTTGATGAGCGATCCCTCACAAGCCCATTAAAAACGCGGACAAAACGCCGCGCGGGCGGGCAGGACCCACACATACCTCGCCCCCTCTCTCTCTCTCTCTCTCTCTCTCTCTCTCTCTCTCTCTCTCTCTCTCTCTCTCTCTCTCTCTCTCTCTCTCTCTCTCTCTCTCTCTCTCTCTCTCTCTCTCTCTCTCTCTCTCTCTCTCTCTCACGGTGCAGTTGGCGGCCTGCCACCGCAGCCAGCAGCGCAGCGTGCTTAAATCGGCCACCGCCCCGCAGCCTAGCAAACGCGCAGCGCGATCGGCCGGCCAGACGCATCAAGGTTCTTCGACTCGCCGAAAAAAAAAAAGAGACGGCGGTAAAAAGTGCACTGTTTGAGCGGGCCGGGCACTCTTTGAAGCGCTGGCTTCCTCTCCGGCTCGCCTCCCAGCAACGGCACCTGAAGGGTCTTGAAAGGTCCTGCAAAGGGGGAGGCTTGCACGGCGAGAAGGGAGGAGAGAGAGAGAGAGAGAGAGAGAGAGAGAGAGAGAGAGAGAGAGAGAGAGAGAGAGAGAGAGAGAGAGAGAGAGAGAGAGAGAGAGAGAGAGAGAGAGAGAGAGATGCTGCAGCGAGAATTGGGCGAAGAGCGCCGACCAATGGGCGGTAGGGCTGGCAGAGTGGCACCCACCCAAGGCCCAAGGCCGTCGCGGCTCCGCTCCGTTCGACACCACTTGGCCGCGGCTTGGCCGTGGGATCCCTACGAAAACAAGAGAACCGTAACAGCAGGACAGCCGTTGCGAGACACCGGACCGGCCCGCCCGCACAGCCGCTGTAGTCGCTCTGTCTCTCTCGCACTCACGGGGCGTCCCGTTCAGGCGCGAGAGAGACAGAGCGACGTCTACCGACGCAGCCGCTCCCAGCAGTGACCCCGACGCCGGGCCGCTGGGTTTCGCGCCGGCAGCCATTGTGTCTCGCGGCCCGGAGTCTGCGGGCTGCTTCCGAAGGCGCGCCCGTCGCTCTGTCTCTCTCGCACTCACGGGGGCGGCCCGCGTGGGTGCGAGGGAGACAGAGCGACGGGCCGGGCGAGGCTGATCCGAGCTCCAATTGGAGCGGCTGGCAAACGCCGCGTGCTTGCCACTTACGCGGTCCTGTAACGGGTCGCACGCGAGGGCCGGCCGGCCGGCCCGGGCCAGCACCAGCACACTGGCTCGTCCCTCTGTCTCTCTCGCACTCACGGAGCGGCCCGCGTGGGTGCGAGAGAGACAGAGCGACCCTCGGAATCAGGGTGCGGACCGCCGGCGTCCCACGCACCGGGCCGCGCCCAAGATTGGAAACGGACCGCCGCAAAGCATTTCGCGCCTAAACCCCTCGCCGGCACGCGCGCCGCAAAGTGAGGGGAGGGCGGGGCACAGTGGGACAGAGGACCTTTGGGGCGGCCAAACTCCCGGACACGTTTTGAGCTCCAGAGTCTCCAAATGGGACTCGATTCGAACGTGTGACCCCACCAATAAACTGCTCTCTAAACGAGGAATCCGTTGCTGGGGTCACACGTTCGGTTCGAGTCCTGCTCAGCGACTCTGGAGCTCAAAACGCGTCCCGCGAGGCGTAGAGCGAAGCAGACAAGACCTTCTTCAGGAGGGCGGAGGAGGGCGCCACCGACGCGGCGGCTGTTTGTTGACGGAAGGCAGCGCCCCACAATGGCGGGACATCCGGCAGCTGGCTCGCGCTGGCTCCGGGTGGCGCGGCGGGCGTCCCGGACCTGCGCGCCGTGCGTGCAGCGAACGCCTCGCCCGACCCGGCGCGCAGCCAGCCGGGCCGAGCCGAGACCCGCGTGAAAGTCGACCGGAAGATCCACACACACGGCGCCGCCCCGCCCACTGCGAGGCGCCAACACTTTGCGTGTGTAAGTAGGGAAGGGACTTTCCTGCGGCGGTGGAGGGGGGGGGCAGCGCGTCACGCTCACGTCGAGCGGAAGTCAACGGGGAAGGACTTTGGGAACGGTTCAGAAGTCGTCACGGGGTGCGTCACCGGGCATGTCTCTGAGGACGACACTGGGGGAGTCTCTGGGAAGTTACTGGAGAGAGAGAGAGAGAGAGAGAGAGAGAGAGAGAGAGAGAGAGAGAGAGAGAGAGAGAGAGAGAGAGAGAGAGAGAGAGAGAGAAGCGCACTGTACGCCAATGGGCAGTAATGACGCCCCTCGGACACATCCGGCCGGACACACACAGTGAGCGGCGAGCGCGTTCAAGTCCCCGCAAACAACAACAATGAAACCCAAAGTTGTTGTTGCTGTTGCTGCTGCTATCAACGTGCGCATATGCACCGTCATAGCTAAACACTCCACCGTGAGTTACCAAAAAAAAAAACACAACAAAAAAAATTTTCACACTTAAACCAACCGGGCTGCAAGGATCCGTAACTGATACAATCAGAGGCGGAAACAATCACGTGATGTTCGCATTTCGTTCCTTTTAATTTGCCTGCTCTTTTTTTTTCTCTTTTTCTTTGTTTTACCCGCGGCCGAAACGCATAGCGCAGCCAAAGGACACGACTAAGACGTGTCGCTGCAGCGTGCTGCAGCAGGCGGGACAAAGGCGGCCTTGTTGGGCTGATAGCCGTGCCGTGGTCGTGCACGTGCGCGAATCGTAGCGTCATCGCGGCGGCACGGCAGCAGCGGCAGCGCAGCGCAGCGCAGCGGTAGCGACCCGGTGGCGGCAACGGGCGGGGCGGGGCGGCTTGACCATGGCGGATCCAAGGCCGGGAGGTGAGTAAGCGTCCCGACGGCGGGGCGAGGCGGGGCGGGGCGAGGCGGGGCGGGCGGGGCGGGGCGCGCCAACCGGGGCGACGGGCGAGACAGCTCCGGCTGCTACGGGGACAAAGCGCGCGCACGCACGCACACACACACACACACACACACACACACACACACACACAGCGCGAAGGGTCCGAGAGTAGAGCGCCGGGAAGGAAGGCCCGCCTGCCGCGCAGGCGACTGTGGCGGGCTTGCCTATCTTCCCGGCGCTTCCCGCAGGCATACGCCAGGATTTTTTCCGACACCTTTTTTTCATTTTTCCCACTCACTTTTGATTTTTTCCCCCACACCCTTTTTATTTTTTTCCACACCCTTTTTATTTTTACTACACACTTTTAAAAAAAAATAAATTCCCACACCCTTTGTATTTTTTTTCACACACTTTTTTTTATTTATTTTCCCCGCACATTTTTTATATTCCATCTACGAGCCACCCGCACGCATCCACCAGGTCTCTTTTTCCGTCTACGAGCCACTGGCTCTTATTGGTGAGGTTCAGCTCAGCAAGCGCTGTGACTATGCCCTCTCTGCCTGCGAGGCTCTGGGCTCCGTTCGGTTGCCCGCGCCTCGTCCCGAAAGCAAGTACCATTGCGTGTGCCGTTCGCCGTTGGGCGTTTCGGCGGTGGAAATTTGGCGCGCTAACTAGCGTTTTCCTTCCGACTTGCCCTTGGCTGCAGCCGCCTGCTCCATCCCGAGACACTCACCTCCGAAGCAGCGAGACCTGCAAGCAGCAAACAACAACAACAAAATTAATTAACGCAAAAAGCGATTCAGCACGCGCGCGGCGTCGCGCACGTTATTTCGCCGCCCCCGGGAGGCCGCGGCACGACAGCATCCGTCTCCGCCCCGACACACTAAAAAAGCAGCAGCAGCAGCAACAACAACAACAACAACAACAACAACAACAACAACAACAACAACAAAAATACAGCGCAGCGCGTAGGACCCGGAGGAGCTGCAGGGGCACGGAACACGCGCGCGAGCCGCGCCGGGCGGAGGCCACTGGAAATGGAGATCTTGTCTACACAAAGCACCGCGGCACAGCGCGGCGCGGAGAAAGAGGTCCAAGAGGGAGGCCGCGCGGCCCTCGGCGGCGGAGCAGCCGCACGACAGGAAGGACGCCAAGGGCAAGGTTGCGTCATTCTGTCTCTCTCGCGTCTTTCCAGACGAGCAATCCATTTGTGGGGTCACACGTTCGATTCACACGTCCCATTCAGCGACTCTGGAGCTCAAAACGCGTCTAGAATTTTTTTTACCGCCTAAAATGGTCTTCTCACCCACTGTGCACCGCACCACCTCCACCGGCCGGACGTCGGACTTGTAGCGCTGCGGCACGTGTGGCCGCCCACACAGGGGCGTTCACCTTCGCCCCGTGATAAGCCGCGGGCGGGAACCACACACACGGACACACACACACACACACACGACGAAGAAGCATGTGTGTGTGTGTGTGTGTGTGTGGCACACGGCGCACAATGCGACGTAAAGGAGGGAACAAGGGCCCAGCCCGGCCGAACGTTCGAACGGCACGCAATAAGCAAACAGGGCATGGCCATGTTCCTCTGTGCGAGCCGGCGGCCGAGCTGGCAGCCAGCTCGTCAAAGTTTGGCGAGCACCAAAGAGCGCCGGCTGGCTGGCCTCGCGAATAAGGCACGGCGTATCGGGACTGGTTTCCGGAGCCCAACGCGCGAAACGGTGCGAATTTCGGCGGTGCGCGTGGGCGGCGGAGATGTTCGCAGAGGCCGGGACTGCCGGCCCGTCGCCTGACAAAACTCACGCCAAAAACCGGTGCGCCCTGCTGGGCAAGGCAGCGTGAGCGAGCCGAGGCCTGGCCGCCCAGCGCGCCGGCGGCTGCCTGCTAAATATAGCGAGTACGTCGGCAGCCCGTGCAGGGCAGTGCAGGGCCGACCAGGCGACAGCAGCGCAGCAGTTCCAATATTGGCGAGACTGGTAGAATATTGCCTAAGCGGCCCGGCCCGGGCCGGGCCCCGCCAGCCGCCAGCGCCCCGCAACAATGATAAGTTCTTGGCAGCAGATGGCGTGGCGGCGGCGGCGGCCAGGCCAGCCCACAGCCCACCCCGCCCCGCCACTCCGGTCTCGTAAAGGTGACAGCCTAATACATCTCGCGGAACACACGTACGCGACCGCTAACGACGGCGCTGCAATGCATCTAGAGCGCGGCCAGCGCGGCCAGCGCGGCCAGCACCGCCAGCGCACAGTGGTCGCGTCCCCGGCCCAGCGTATCGACCCGAACGCACGGGGTCAGTGCCGGCCAGCCACAACTACTGCCGCGTCGGACGACGCCAAAGTGACAAAGTGACCGACCGTCAGTCCGGAAGCAGCGGGTCACGTGATAAATAAACGCCCCTTCCACTGTGTGGTGGACACCGCGGTTTCGGGGGGTGACAAAAGTCGGAACCTGGGTTTAAAATCGAGTTGGCGCGTGTCTGGCTCGCCGCCGCCATGACGCCGTTTTCTTGCAGTGCCGGCCGACGCGTGGATCTCGATGGCCGTTTCCGTCGGCCCGTTCAAAATGTCACTTGCTGCGGCGTGCTGCGCCTTGAGCCCCGCCTCCGCGGCGAGTCACGCTCGGCTCATCCTCGGAACGCCTCAGAACGCCTCGGCCGGCACCGCCAAACTATGCCATTTATCTCCCCTCCCGTGGACGCCACTCTGACCTCTCGGACCACCGCGTCACAAATCCCCTGCCCACGAGCGAGAAGAGAAAGGGCAAAATAGGAATTGAAACAAAGAAAAAAAAGGAAATGATAGGTTTTGTAAGGTTTTCCAGCGAGCAGCGTGTTTCATTTAGTCCGCATTGCCACGCAACGCGTTCAGGCCGGCGATTTGGCGTAGCCCGCCACTCAGTCCTCCACTACACTTACGTCCCCCGAGGCGCCGTCCATAGCGTGACCTTGCCGCGTCCTTGCGAGCGGGCCGGTCCGGTCATCGGTCGCATGTCTTCCGAAATACACCACCTGATATAAATTTCTCATAGGGCGGAGGGCCCGGTGCTCGTGTCGGCAGCGCGTTACGCCCTCGATGGCGCAACCCGACTTATTTATGCCTTTCTCGGACCAAGCTCATCACGCGGCCCTCGCGCCGAGCTCCGTGTCCGGCACGCGTTGGCCGCCCGAGGCGAGAGAAAGGGAAGGCCCGCAGGGACGCCAAGCAGGGCCACTGCCATCCGGAAGGGGCGTCGCCCGCGTCGCCGACCTGAGGAGGACGCACAGTGGGCCAGGCGGCCAAGACTCTAGACGCGTTTTGAGCTCCATAGTCGCTAACTGGGACTCGAACCGTACGTGTGACTCCGCCAAAAGATTCCTCGTTCGTAGAGCAATCCATTGGTGGGGTCACACGGTCGGTTGGAGCCTCATTTAGCGACTCTGGAGCTCAAAACGCGGAGCGTTTTAGCCGCCTGCGCCGGTCTTCTGGCCCACTGTGCGACGTACGGACGCGCCCCCCGCTGAAGGCGGCCACCCTGCAGCAGGCCCACCCGGCGCGTGACGTGTGCCGGCCGCCTCGAGGGTGGTCGTCCGGGTGGTCCGACGTCGCGGCCTTCTTTACGGGGCGTGCGCACGCGTGGCGGCCGCGCCGAGGCCGCGCCGAGGCCACGCCCCGCGCTTCATCACGCGCGTGTCGCGCTGCTTCCGTGATGCACTCAGGGCGCCGCGCCGTCTGGCCCGATAGGCCCCCTGCACACTTTAAGGGATGACGGCGGCGATCGATGCCGCACCGCCGCGCGCGCCGCGCCCCTTCCCGCCGCTCTAACCTTGGCCGGCAGCAGACCGATTCAGAGAGCCCCTTTCATCGCTCTGTCTCTCTCGCACTCACGGGGCGTGCCGCACGGCTGCGAGAGAGACAGCGCGACGACAGCCCGGCCCGCGCGCACTTGGCGGAGGGCGGGGCGACAAGGCATCATTAATTGTACACCGTTCGACTGGTTCGATTCGCCACGGAACACACCGACAGCAAACAACAACAACAACAACAACAACAACAACATCTGGGTCACGCGGCGTGCGCTTCGTCGCGGTGAAAAAACTTGTCAAATCATCTTGAGCACATGAGGTACAGAACAACCTACATTCAGTTTGGTACAGGAAGAATCACTGCTATTCGTAAGTCACCAAGCTGGTTCTTCGTCACGTCATTTTTCTTTGTCAGGTTTTGGACTCCAACTTTTGAGAGTGAGTTCCATTTCGAGTCCGGAAACGCCGACGACGCAGCGCAAGCAGCAGACCGGAGCAGACTCTCCCGGCTCTTCGAGGCAGGCGTCGCTTAGCCCGCCACATTACCGTTCCAGATGCACCCTCCACACGTGCCCCCCCCCCTCCCCCTCCCCTCGCCGCACTGCAGACTTGGCAAGTAGGTCGGCCGCCCCCACCCCCTATCACGGGGCTGGTTATGGCGAGGCCTGCATTGTCCGACCGCCCGGCCTGGGCCACATCAGTGGGGCTAACAGTGCACATGTACACCTAAAAAGGCGCGTCTTGCTTGAGGAACAAGTGAATTTACTTCAATGTTTCAAAAGGTAGGCTAAAAGCCGCTGCACGCTGGCTGAACGTTCCATGAACTTTACCCGCCTGCCCCGCCCCCCTCGAACCGGCTCTGGATCCGCCACCGCGTGTTGCGGCCACGGTCGAGGCGGCATGGAATGGAACGGGACAGGACGGGAACGGAAACGCCGAGTTTCCACGCGCGAGATTCCTCAAAACACAATTAGAGTTGCAAAGGAAAGAAGAGTGCAGCGCCGGCGGCCGACCCAGCAGAGCCCTGCCCGCACACACTAACACAGCGGCAGGGGCAGGTCCAACAGTCGCACTGGAAATATTTTGTTGTCATTTTATGACGAAACAAAACCACTTAAAAATGATGCCGATTTCCGACAAGTTGATGACATTTTCATCACTTTGAAATGATGACAACCTCCTGACAAACAGACGGACGGACGGAAAGACAGACAGACAAGCGGCGGGGTACTGTCATTAGGGGTGTCCACGCCAACGAAGGACGACAAGGTATGGTAGGGCGGGTAGGGCGACTCGTCCTTTGCCGCTATCAGCCCTTGGGGCTCCCTCCGCCCTTCCGCCGGGGCGTGGCGCCAAGGGCGTGCCGACGAGAGAGAGAGAGAGAGAGAGAGAGAGAGAGAGAGAGAGAGAGAGAGAGAGAGAGAGAGAGAGAGAGAGAGAGAGCTCTGCTGCCGAGGGCCGCGGCACGTGACGCATCGGCCAGCCCCGCGGCGCGCGGCGGCTCGGCGGGCTGGCCCACCCTGCGATTGACAGGCGGACGGGGCGGCCGGACTGTGGGTGAACAGCACAAGGCGATCCTCATATTGTGATTGCCGCCCCCCCCCCCCCACACACACACACAAACGTGCAGCAATGGCGTGCAGTGACACGCTTAGGCGTGGAATGATTAGCATGCATCAACGAGACGACCCAACGCCTCGCCGAGTGAAAGGCAAAGGCGTGAGAGTGAGAGGGCGGGGCACTAGGGCTCTCGCTAGTGTGTGTGTGTGTGTGTGTGTGTGTGTGCGCGCGCGCGCGTGTGCTGCACCGTACTCAACAAGCCAACTGGGAAGGGAAAATAAGAAAAAGAAGAACATCCTGGAGAAGCAGCGGCGTGCGCTGCTCTGATTGCAGGCGAACGGCAAACAGACAGGCCGACAGGCAGACAGACATGCAATGGCGAGAGCAAAACTAAACTCTCGTTCATCAAACGCTGTGTGAAAACGTGCAGGGAAATGTGCCATGCTCGTTCCATTATTACATGGTCCGTTGACCGCGGTCCCAGACCCAGGTCAACAACATTTCCAAGGAAAGTTCCGGAAATTTCGTTCTTATGGCAGGTAAGCCCGAACGGCAGGGCCATTCAAAATTATACTGCGATGATAACTCGAATGTGTTCAGCGGAACAAGGGACTGGGTCTGGTGATAAGGGGTCAGCGGCCGGCAGGGGGTGCGTGCGCGTGCCCCCTAGGGCCCCGAGTGGGGCGTTGGGTCGGCGCCGTGCTGTCTCGCCCCGCCCGGCCCGGCCGGCGTGCGGCGCGGTCACGCACTCGGGCGTGCTGAAAAAAGTGGGTCACAGCCCAGAGCCATGGCGGACAGCTTGGCGGACAGCATGGATTGGTCGCTCGCGTTGTCGCCGCACATGCCAACCCGTCGTTAGCGTCCGAGGCACCGCTGTGTCGATGCCGTCCTATTTGGATTTATAGTGCTGACGGATGGACGCCCGATGGAGTCAAAACCGGGAAGCCCTTTCGTCTGTAGGGAAGAACATTTTCGAGGTGACGAGCCAGCGATTCACACCGTAACGACGAGCCCTAACCACCAACCCCAACCCCCGCCGCCCCGTTCGGCGTGCTACCTGCCGCGTCGCACCGCGTCGCGTCCCCAGCAGACCGTACGTACCGGGGACGCCCGGCAATAAAAGTAACGACCTGCTCCGACAATGTTGCGGCAAATTAACTTCCCTCGGTCCATACATCTCCACCCGCATGGCCTCCTCGTTTTACACCCCCCCACCCCCCACCCCCCACCCCCACGGCAAAAAGCGGCACAGCGGCGAGCTGTGTGCTCCAATCCCCCAGAGGGTGGGCCAGTCCAGCGCACAGCCACAGAGGTTTTAAAAATTACTTTGGCCGACGTGTCCTGCTGGTTGCTGGTCACGCTCCCCGCCCACTTGCTTTACCTTTGTCAGAGCCTCCACGACCCCCCCCCCCTCCCGGAGTCCCTAATGCTCTTCCTCACACCCCTGTCCACGGCTGCAGAGCTGCCAAGCGCCCTAATGTCCGAGCATCCCGGTAGCCGTGAACCTGTCTGATGTTTCAAGACCGCTCCAGAGCCGTTAATCTCTCCAGTGATGCCAATCTCTCTAGAGCTGTCAATCCGCTTTATCTCTTCAGAAAATAGGCAGACCCTCCCTTTCCATCCCCCTGTCTAGCCTACTGTCTTACCCGCACGGAATCAATACCGCACTGCGGACTGAAACCATTCCTAAACTCTCTCTCTTTCAGAAGCCAATCGATTATTAATCGCGACGTGTCACTCCACAGCCACAGAGTAGCACAGCCAACCGGCCGGGGTGTGTGTGGTCCGTCCGTCTGTCTGTCTGTCTGTCCGTCTGCCCGGTAGAGCGACTCAGGAACCGGGAGGAACGTAACCAAGGTCTCAGGCGGCCGAGACCCAACCCAATCCGGACCGTATACGCGCGCGGGGGCGTGGTGGGCGTGGCGGGGCGGGGCGGGGCGTGGCGGGGCGGCAGCCGATACACCGCGGCCACGGCGACACGAATTCCCCCAAAGTGCGCGCTCCACTTCGGCGGCGCGCTTTTAGCCTTGAACAAAGCGCGCAGGGGGTTACGCAAAGGACGCGGGGGACACGCGCAGCAGCAGCCAGCGCCCCGCCGTCCCATCCCTTCCCAAGCAAGCCGCCGGAAATTTAATTCCGAGAACGTATTGCCGCGTCCATTGAAACACTGCAGTCGACGTAAGTAACAGGGCATGCCTGGTAGTCACAATGTGGAATTACTCGGGCGCTCCAGGCAAACCCTCCGCGCAGCCCTCGACACCCTGGAAAATCGTGTTCTTGAAACGAAAAGAAATAGCGAGAATATGGCGTTGGCGTTTCCCTGCTTGTTTTTCGGGGCACGGTGGCAAATAATTGCGGCACAAACGTTTCTCGTTTCAAGAACACACTTTTCAGGGTGTACTCACTTCACTCGGACCTCGCCCTCGGCGCGGCGCGCTGCAGCGAGCGACCTACCTGGAACACAAGACACGAACAGCATGAGCGTGCGCCGCTAATTTCAAAGACTGACTGGCCGCCCGGGCCGCGGCCCCGCCCTTGCCGGAGAGAGAGAGAGAGAGAGAGAGAGAGAGAGAGAGAGAGAGAGAGAGAGAGAGAGAGAGAGAGAGAGAGAGAGAGCGAGAGAGCGAGAGAGCGAGAGAGCGAGAGAGAGAGAGAGCGAGAGAGAGAGAGAGAGAGAGAGAGAGAGACAAAGGTCGCCGAGTTGCGCCCACGCCGCCATTGCCGCGCCCCCCAATGTCATTCGCAGTCACTCGATCCAATTGCTACGGGACCAGCACGCAGGCCGCCTCGGCCGACGCGCCGCGTCGGCGGTCTGACCATTCCTGGACGCCGCCGCCGCGTCCGCCTGCAAGTGCGTCTGTGTGTGCGTGTGTGTGTGTGTGTGTGTGTGTGTGTGTGTGTGTGTGTGTGTGTGTGTGTGTGTGTGCCACGCGCTCCTCGCGACGATAAGCCCAGGCACGGTGCAACAACCCAGGTGGTGGTGGTGGTGGATGGAGGTACGTACAGCCCGCTTCAAGACAATAACGATCCAAAACGCCTGGCTGCACCCGGTCGCCATTAGCAGAGCTGAAGCAGCGCGCAGTAACGGATTTCACGAACCGTTCGGTTGAGTTCCACGTACGGAATAATGTGAGGTCAGTCGAATAATGTGAAGTCCGTCTGTCTGTCAGTCTGCCTGCTGGGACGCACGTGGCGATAGGAGGGGCGCGGTGGACTGTTCTCGCGACAGGAGAGTGGCACGACGACGGCGGGGGCGGCGGGGGCGTCGGGGGCGGCGGGGGCGGCCGGCTGGGCGTCCAACTTCCCATGCGGGCCCTCACGGCCAGGGCCGAGACTCCCCCACCCCACCCTCCACGACGCGGCGCCCAAAAAGCTCCCCCCCCCCTCCAATCCCATCCCCCGAGAAGGAGGGTTCGAGCCGCGCCACACAAAGGACGAGGAAAATCAGGACGCCGTTGTCGGACAGGAAGTGTGTCCGGAAAAAGATCCCTTTCCCGACGCAAACAACTCGGCGAACACGAACAAGGGACTCTTCCAAGGCCCGCCAAGACGACGAGGCTCAAACTACTCAAACTACACGACGCGCCTGTCGACGGAAATCTCGGAAACAACAGCAGCGGGATGGGATGATGAATTAATCAGTGGCAAACTAGGCGACGGGCGCGCGCGGCGCCGCCAACGCAAGCAAACCGGAAGCCGTGTACGTAGGATGCGGACCGTCGCACAGTGGACCAGAAGACCGCTAGAGGCGGACAAAACTCTCGGCGCGTTTTGAGTTCCAGAGTCACTAAATGGGACTCAAAGCGAACGTGTGACGCCACCAATGAGCTGCTCACCGAACGAGAAGAGAGAGAGAGACACACACACACTCACACACACACAAAGACAGGAGTGCGGGCCTGCGTTCCATTACTGGTACATCGCGGCGCTGCCCAGGCGGTCAGGCCGACGCGTCGATTAGCGTCGGCGTCGCTATGATAGATGAAGGAAGCCGGCGCTAACAAGAGGCAGACAGGCGAGTGCATTGGGCAAGGCGGCACGAGGTGTCGCGACCAGCGGCGCAGCAGTCTCATTCCGAGCGCGGCGTCGTCGCTCCCGTCGATGTGCGAGAGAGACAGAGCAACGCCACGCACTACAGCACTGCAAGCAGCGCAGCCAACTTACGCGCGCGACCTTTGCGTCACCGCGCACCGCACGAAGAGCTCGGTCCATTTTTAGCACCGTCACGGTGGTGGCGCTCACCGAGGGAACTTAGTTTTATTTCGTGCACAGCGAAAAAAAAATTAATTAAACTGGTTGAAATTTCAGTTTGACTCTTAAGATTTTCCTGGCTGTTTCCTGGATTATTTTTTTTCGCGCTCCGGTTTTCTCACACTCCTGCCTCGCGCCGCGTGGTAACCAAACTCCGTCCACGCAGGCCAATTTTCGTGTATTATTTCTCACATCATTCAGACTGATATTGGATTCCATCTTCTTTTTGTCGTTGGGCGTGTTTCAGCCACTCCCAGCACCACGCGACGCGCACGCCATAGGGGAACGACAAACAGAACGAACGGCTCGTCGCGCTGTACACACTCCGCGAGCGGAATCAGCCACAGTAATTAATGCATGAGCGCGCCACCCACTGTGAAACATAAATTAGGAAATCCCGGAAAAGGTGATCCGAAGCTTCGTCGAAAATTTCGGGGGCTTCTTGTTTTATTATTTTGTTTTTTTTTTTCAAAAAGGATTTTTTTTGCTCTAGACCTGCAGGCAGGCAACTCATACGAAACAGAAACATTTGAGTCAGTTCGAATTTTCTTTAAAATCAAGCAGAGCGCCGCCGCAACCCCGGCAGCCAGCGGCGAGTAAAAGTGACCCACAAAACGAAAACAAACTTTCATCGCGTCGGCGTGACACGCGTGGCGTACAGTGGGACGCAAGTGGGTCGGGGAGCGACATCTCCATCGAACAAGATTGGGAGGAGGGGGGGTAGAGTGGTCAGAGCGGGGCCGCGGGGCCGCCTATCAACGCCGGCAAGTAAGCACAGAAGGCACGCGGCACGCTTATCGAGTCCAGATACGGGGCCGGGGTAGCGGTACCTGGACAGGGGCGCGCACAGTGGGACAGAAGACGGGCGGGCAGGGGGCCAAAACACTCGACGCACCGAAGAACGGTCTCCTGGCGGCGCGATGCCGAACAAAGCCTTCTCGCTCTGTCTCTCTCGCACCGACGCCGCTCTATACGGGACGCCTCGTGCGTGCGAGAGAGACAGAGCGACCGTCTCGGCCGACGGCCAGGCAACTACAGTCGGTAGGGCACGAGGCACAACGGCTTCTGTTTCTGAGGCGTTACGTCAGCAGCGTCAAGATGAACGATGGCTGCAGTTTCGGCCGGCCGCCGTTGCACACTGCATCGAGGAGGCCCCCTGTCGCCGGCCAAAACGGCGTCCGACGAATCGAAACGGACCCGAAATGCAATGTCGATATTAAATATGACTCTATCCACGCGCCTGTTCACCGACTCTGGCGCTCTCAAAACGCGTCTTGAATTTCGACCGCCTCTAACGGTCCTCTGGCCCACTGTGCGGAGCGACGGCGTGAATTCGCTCCGCTCGGCGATGCAACCGCCACGCACGCCGCGATGCTCTGGTTGCAGCGCGCCGCGTTGCCCAAGCGGCCCGGGCGGCGTACAGTCGCGCGATGCGGGCCGGCGATAATACTACGCAAACGGTGGGAAAAAGTATCGGTTGCAAATGGCGCGAACTTTGCATGCCCTGTCCGAGATTGAGGTCGAAGTGTCGAGGCGGCCGACGGGGAGAGGGGGGAGGGGGCGGGCAGTGGCGGATCCAGGTAGAGATGTGCGAACAGCCAAGTTCGAATTTGAACGAACACGAACACTTTTAGCTTCCAAAGCCTTCGAACGAACCGAACCGAACAGTTTCAAAATTTTCTCGAACGAACCGAACGAACAAGGTTTTTGTTCAGATTCGATCCGAACACACACATTAAAGTAATACTTAACCACCTCGCGTGTTCGTGCACGAACATAATCTGTTCATTTTTTCGAACAGTTCGGGGTCGAACACCGCAAGTTCGGGTTCGAACGAACCGAACAGTTCGCCTGTTCGTTCGAGTTCGTTCGAATGCGAACATGTTCGCATCTCTCATCCAGAGCCAGCCTGAGGGGGACAAAGTACAACTTTTTGCCCACTGACGTGTGACCCCGCCAATGGACTGCTCTCCGAACCAGGAATCCCTCGATGGGT
This sequence comes from Stenchaetothrips biformis, assembly GCA_030522485.1. Lineage (NCBI taxonomy): Eukaryota > Metazoa > Arthropoda > Insecta > Thysanoptera > Thripidae > Stenchaetothrips > Stenchaetothrips biformis. The sequence goes on along the minus strand of CM060097.1, from coordinate 8,430,001 downwards.
CACACGTTCCGTTCGAGTCTCATTCAGCGACTCTGGAGCTCAAAACGCGTCTAGACTTTTGGCCGCCTGCGCCGGTCTTTTGGCCCACTGTGGAGAAATTGCCCTCTCCACCAGGGCTGGATCCGCGCCGCTCGAGCGGTGAAGAATTCCTGCCGACTCGGCGGTGGAAAAGTTGACCGCGGTGAATCCGCGCGACGGCAAATCAATTTATCGCCCCGATAACGACCAGAGGGCAGAGGGCAGAGCCCCCGGATGAATGATAGATGGCGTCGAGCCTCATTCCGCACAGTCACCGCGAACCTCCGGCACCGAGGCGGCTGGCGTCTTGTCGGCGACCGAGTGTAAATTTAACGAGACCGTCCAAGCCGAGTCCGCTTGGCGCGGCGCCGCGTGGTGCGCAGAGCGCGGAGTGGGGCAGGTCGGGATGGCGTCATCAATATCCAACGGGACACCGCCATCCCACTCGGCCCCGCCGCCGCCGCCGCCGCCAGGTGACCAGACCCGGCAGCGGTGCCGGAAAGTAGGCTGCCAGGCCACGAATGAATAAATTAGCAGTAATGGTTAAAATAAATAAAGCGGGGACGCCTCGCGTTGACAAGACATGTTGGAGCGCGAATCAATCCCGCCATAAAGGCCGGGGCGATAAAGCCGTTATGGTTGCAGCCGCTCCAGAGGTGAAAACGAAGGTCCATCTCTCTCTCTCGGCGACGTCCTAGCGTCCTAGCAGACGACGCGGCCCACCGGCGCCGCGACGGCAGCGAGTCATCTCCAGGGCGGAGAGAGTGGCGGCCACGGGGCCTGCGAGGCGCGGGGCGGCGCGGGGCGGCGCGGGGCGGCGCGGGGAGGTCAGGGGTCGCCGACTTACCGGCATTCCCACTGCACCCCGCCCCCTCCTCGGCGGCGGCGGTCTAAATGCGGCGACCTCACCTGTAGCCCGAGTGTCTGGGACTCGTCCCGGCATCGTCGTCCGAGTCGCCCGGCGGTGAGGGACCGCGCGCACTGCGCCTCGGGGGAGCCTCTCGGAAATTACCGCTCCTTCTCACGAAAACCAACAATGACTCACGAAGGCGTGTTTATTTTTAAAAACGAAAAGGAAGTGCCATGTGTGACAATGAAGTGAAAGAGGGTCAATGTGTAGGTGTGTGTGTAGGTGTGTGTGTGTGTGTGTGTGTGTGTGTGTGTGTGTGTGTGTGTGTGTGTGTGTGTGTGTGTGTGTGTGTGTGTGGAGCGCGCGCGGACACGTCAGCCTGGACGAAGGGAAAGCGGTGATGCTTTTAGCGACTGTCCCCGCGCCTCCAACGTACAGTTATTGGTAGCAACACGTACCAACCGCTTTTGGCAGCTTGGGTGACGCTGACGCACCGCCCTTCCCCCCCCCCCTCCTCCAACACCCTGGGGGCCCTCCCATCAGACGCGCGCGTCATTTCCGGATCAGGAAAACGCCCCGCGGCGGGAATAGGCCCCCCTCTCTCTCTCTCTGTCTCTCTCGCACTCACGGGACGTTCCGTACGGGTGCGAGAGAGACAGAGCGACGGCTGCACTGCGATGGATGACCCAGTGGGCCATGCCGACGAACATGACGACCCGGCAGTTGGGTGCCCTGGATTGCAACAACAACAGGGCGGTGCGAACCGGCTGCCATTCGGGAGAATCGCTTCGCCGCTCTGCGTTGTGTGTGTGTGTGCGCGTGCGTGTGTGTGAGAGAGAGAGAGAGTTGGACGAGGGGGAATTCGATAGGGGATGATGAGGTATGGTAAGTGAGGTTTAGACGGGGGTAAGTAAGATTACGTTAGCGAGGAGGGTTGGCGATGCTGCGCGGGGGAGGGTGAATCATGTTCGGTGAGGCAGGTTCTGCATGCGACGTTGAGGGGGGGGGGGTAAATGAGGGTAAGTGAAGTTACGGCGGGATGAGGCGAGGGCGGACGCAGGGGTAAGTGGGATTAGGCGCAAGGGCGCAGGGGGTAAGTCAGATTAGGAAAGGGGAGGGGGTAAGTGGAGAGGCACATGAGAGTAAGATGGGCGAGAAGTGGAGGGGGGAGTGGGGCCCAGGGGCGGGCAGGGCTCGGAGGTACAGTAGTGCAGCGCAAGGTCCGAGGCAATGGTTCAAGGCGGTAATGGCGGCGACGGCCACGAGGAAGGTCGCTAAATGGCGAACCTCTAAAGGGCGTGGTGAGCCTCTAAAGGGCGTGGCGAGCCTGAGAAGTGGAAGGAAAGCACGGCCGTACCGAAAGGACCAAAAGGACCAAAAGGACGCCGCTACTTGCTTTGCTGCAAACGGCCCGTCATTAGACAGACGCTTGTCCATCGACCTTTACATCCCTCAGGAACGCCGGTTGCGCCCGCCCCGCCCCGCCCCGCCCCACCCCGCCCCGCCCCGCCCCGCCCCGCCGCGGGGCACTGCGGTTTTAAAGCACCGCCGCAGAGCAAATAGAGCATCGCGGTCAATCAGAGGGGGGAGGAGGGGAAAGCAAGGGGAAGCGAGCCAGCGCCGAGAGGGGCCTGCTCAGGGGCACACTGGAAACAAATTGAAGGTGAGTTCTCAATCCCAAAGCATCATCCCATTGATGGAGTGCTCTCATTACGAGAGCATCTCTCGATGAGTGAGAACATCTCTCGATGAGTGAGAGCATCTCTCGATGCGAGACAAACGCCCTCGGGATTGAGAACTCCCATTTCTCACAGTGCACGGCGGGTAGGTGTGTGGCTGCAGGAGTGTGGCTTCGGCGCACGCACTCGGTGCACTCGGTCGTCATGACGTCGATCCGGCAACAGAGCGGTGCAGGACTCGGTGCGGCCGGCGGCGCACAGTGGGCCAGAGGACCGGTGCTCCGCGCCGCCGAGACAGCCTCCACCTGTGCCCGCGACCGAGCGGTAGTGTCGCCGCCAGTGCGCCAACATTGGCATGTGCTTGACGGGAAGGCGTGTCGTAGTATAAATAGTGCAGTGTGGCGCGTCCCGCCCGCCGCTCGCTGGTTCGGTTGGTCCCCCTGCCACGCAAATAGCGTGTGTCGCGCCGTGACCAGAGAGGACGTCCTCTCTGGCCGTGACCCGCCGTGACCCCGGCCAACCCGGCGCCAGCCAGCGCGGCCCCGGCGTCTAGAGGCGCCTGCCTGGGCCCCACAGTGGGACAGAAGACCGTGGAGGCGGCCAAAATCCCGGACACGTCTTGAGCTCCAGAGTCGCTAAATGGGGCTCGAATCGAACGTGCGACCCCACTAATGGATTGCTCTCCAAACGAGGAATCCATTGGTGGGGTCGCACGCTCGATTTGAGCCCCATTTAGCGACTCGGGAGCTCAAAACGCGGCTCGAGTTTTGGCCGCCTTAACGGTCTTCTAACCCACACTGTGAGCCCCTCGGGGGGCTTGTCGACAACGCACGTGGAGAAATATGACGGAGCGCGGCGTGGGACCGACGGGGACGTGAGGGCCCTCCAAAGGCTGCTTGGCGGGCGAATCGCCCCCGGGGCGCGGCGAGGCCGCCCTGTATGAAGGGCTCCTTTGCAAGTCACGAGCGCTGTACCGGCTGTGCCTGCGATGACGAGGGCGCCCTTAGGTCCCCGCGGTCACCGGCCCCGCGGCCCCCGCAGCCCCGCGCAGCGACGACGAGCTCCTCGACAAGACTGATGGAGCACCTCGTCAGCCAGCTCGCCGCCCGCCTCTGTGCACCTCTGTGTCATAAAGTGACAACGAATTTTTACAGTGCTGGCAGTCCCGGCCCTGGGGGTTCGCGAAAGACGTCAGCCAAGGACTCGCAGCAGGAGGCGGCCGAGGCCGAGGAGTTGATGGAGTGACTGATTGACTACGCCGGCGGGGGGCTCCACGGGCGCAGACGCCGAACCCAACCCCCGGCGCGGCTACCTCCACGCCCTGGGGGCCCTCTAGGCCCGCCGCGCCACTGCTTGGCATGTTTGGCAGCACGGACGGCCAATCCTGGGGGCGCCCCGCCCCGCCGGCCTTGGCTTATAGAGCCCTAAAGGGCCAAGCCCAAGGGGCGCCGCCACGCCGAGATAGAGGGGATAGCGATTAATCAGCCCAAGTGGGTCAGTCCGCCGCCCCCCGCCCCGCGACGGCAGCAACGCCCATCCAAAACACACCCGCACCGCGCCGCCGCGCACGGCATGCTGCGGAAGGCTACGCACCGCGCCGTGCTGCGCCGACCACACCGATCACACCGGTGACGCGAGGGGGCCGAGGGGGCCCAGGGCCGGCCGAGGGGCGTGCCGGTGACAGAGCCCGGCAGCGCGACCCGGTCACTGTACCGCTCCGCTGCACGGTCGGTCTATTAATAAATAAGAAAGCGACGCGCGACTCTGGGCGACGTGGGTGCGGCCTCAGGGCGCGGCGCCGCGGCGGGCGGGGCGGGTCCTGCTGCATCCTCACGCCCGCCCCGCCCCGCCGTTTCCAAATGCACGGCGTGTAACGCCACGGGACGGCTCGGCCATGCTCCGAGGATGTTGCGTGAGATACTTCGTAAGATTATGACGGCCAGCATAACCGTGATGATTGCTCCCAGTGGAGTCTGTCTGCCTGTCTGTCCGTTCGTCCGCAAGGCTGATGCATTTTTAAGGACCGATGGGCCTTGCCAAGGGCGGCGGCGCACGGTGGGTCAGAAGACCGTTGAGGCGGCCAAAATTCTAGACGCGTTTTGCGCTCCATAGTCGCCAAAGGGGACTCCAATCGAACCTGTGACCCCACCAACTTTACTCTAACCTTTAGTGTGTAGGTCATCGAGATCCCACTCAACCGCGCGCGAATATTTTTCATTTTTTTCCCGCCTGCGGCCGTCCAAAGCAGGCATGCCACGCTAGCTAGCTTTAACCTGCAGCGGAGATGAGATCTGGCCGTTGGCAGACGTTGGCAGCCCTGCAGCGGCCAAAAACCGGATAGCCGAGCCAAGATGATCCCATCTATGCTGACCAAGGGGCTGCGTCTGCCTGGGCGTTGCGGGCCAATAAGATGCATCTCGGGCCAAAACAAGCACGGCAGCACTGTTGAAAACCCAACAGGTGTAGCACAAACACAAAGTAATTTTGAAACACAACGCTTCCGGACATTCACGACGGAGCTTCAGAGCGTACTTTCCGGGATCTTCCGAAAAAAAAAAAAAAACAAGCTCAGTAAATAAATCGGAGGGTATTTCTGGCGCGTATTTTCCCCGCGGTCATTTGACTTCCTCCTCACGATCCGACTGCCGTCGGCAAGCCATGCCGGCCTGCTGGCCACGACGGGAGGCGCTATTACTGGATCGGAAACGAAAACCAAATAACGAAGCCAAACCGCTGCTGTCAAAGAGAAAGCCAAATGTGAAGTCGTGCAAGTCAGTCTGCGCGCGGGCGGGGGGCACTGACTCTAGCAGCGCGCGCTTCCTTGCTTCACATGTTTCAGATCCATATCCCGTCCGCCTCCGCTCCCCTCTCCTCTCCTCTCCTCTCCTCTCCTCTCCTCTCTCTCTCTCTCTCTCTCTCTCTCTCTCTCTCTCTCTCTCTCTCTCTCTCTCTCTCTCTCTCTCTCTCTCTCTCAGGATGCTGTTGTCAAACACTGCTGGCTCTGATAGCAATCGCCATTACCTAATGCCATTCCGTCCGAATAGCGCAGCAGCATAGCGCAGCAGGAGAGCCTCTGTCGCTCTGTCTCTCTCCCCCGTGAGTGCGAGAGAGACAGAGGAGCGACGGCAGCGCTGTTCGGAACCGCCCCCTCCCTCCGGCCCGCCTGTCTCCGCTGGCCTTCTCCGAACCGCTCCGATAGAGTCATTCTGCAGAGGAGGGGTGGCGAGGCTCGCGGCAAGCGGGCAAGGAAAACCAATAATACAGGTAACCAAAAGTAACTGAGAGCACTGAAAGAAACTGAGAGTCATTGAGAGTAACTGCAAGTAATTAAAGGCAGGCGCGTCGCAACCAAACCGCCAGCTGCGCGGGGCTACGCGGCTACGCCACTGCTCCAGCCGTCCGTCAAGGCCCCTCTGCATTATTCATCCCAGTGAGACTTCCAGCTCCAGCGGCTCCAGCGGCGGGGCGGCCAGGTCCGCGGCCTGCCAGGAAGGCGGCGAGGGAAGCCCCAGCCAACACTAAGGCTCGGCAAAGGGACGCGAACAAGGAACCCGTCATGCACTCCAAGCAAAGCACGGTGCGGGTCGGAAGACCGTTGTGAGGCGGCCAAAATCCTGGACCCGTTTCGAGCTCCAGAGTCGCTAAATGGGACTCGGATCGAACGTGTGACCCCACCAATGGATTCCTCGTTCGTAGAGCACGCCATTGGTAGGGCACACGTTCGATTCGATGGCCATTTAGCGACTTCGGAGCTCAAAACGCGTCTAGAATTCTCCCCCCTCCTACTGAGCAAAGGGGCGCATCGAACCGGATTAGCTCCAGCCCGCGGGGCAAGGGCCCCAACACGCGCCATTCATCTAACGCCCCAACAAGACCCCTCCGCAAGACAGCCGTGTGGCTCTTGTGTATTTCGGTGTTTGTGTTTGTTTGAGTGAGTTGGTGTGTGTGTGTGTCCATCCCTCTCGCCCCCATGACGAACACCAACTCGGATTGAAAGCGATAGGGCCCCTCGACCTCGACGCCCCGTTGTTTGCATGGCGGCGGGGTGCGCCCCACGGTCCACGTCGGTCGCCAAGGGGGGGTGGGGCGGGGTGGGGCGGGGTGGGGTGGGGCGGGGCCCTTGTGTAAACTCCTTCATCAGAGCGGCGGGGTCACCGCCCCGTCCAGCCGGGCAGGGGGTGGCTTTACCTCCACGAGGGACGGCGGTGCGGCTTTGACAGGTTCAACGCCAAGTGCGCACGCCAGAGTCCAGCCCCTCCAGGGCGTGCCCCGTCATCAGCAGCGCTTCGTCGCTCTGCCTCGCAAGACCGGCGCAGGCGGCAGAAACTCAAGACGCGTTTTGAGCTCCAGAGTCGCTGGATGGGACTGCCATGGGTGCGAGCGAGACCGAGCGCGGCGAGGTTCGGCACCGCTCGGCGACCGCGGTTTTGTTGCAGGATTGCCTTCCGCGCCGCGTTGTTGAAACGAGGGCAGGCGAGGCGGCGCGCGGACTTCCCCGCGCGTCTGCCGGGGCACAGTGGGTCAGAAGACCGTTAAGGCGAATTCTAGACGCGTTCTGAGCTCCAGAGTCGCTAAATGGGACCCGAATCGAACGTGTGACCCCACCGATGGATTGGTTTCCGAACGAGGAATCCATTGGCGGGGACACACGCTCGATTCGAGTCCCATTTATGGAGCGACTGGAGCTCAAAACGCGTCCGGGACTTTGAGCGCCTCAACGGTCTTCTGACCCACCGTGCGGTGCAGTGCCGCTGACCGCCGGCCCGCACCGGCCGCGGGTCTACGGCCGCGGATCTCCAACTTGGTGGGGGATTCATTCGGCCACGCGGAGCGCGTTCGCCGCGGGCAGCACGATGACATCAGCAGCCGGAGGGGGGCGAGGACCGCGGCGTGGACCACGGCAGGCCGCGGGCACTGCGGGCAAGGTGAGGCGTTGGACCGGACCGCTAAGGGGCCTCGGCCTCTGACTCACCGCCTCACGTGCGGCGACCTGTCGGGACCCGTCTAGACTGCCCCACAAGGAATGCCTGCCGCGCGCACCGGCAGCCTCGTTAGAGAGAGAGAGAGAGGAGAGAGAGAGGAGAGAGAGAGAGAGAGAGAGAGAGAGAGAGAGAGAGGAGAGAGAGAGAGAGGAGAGAGAGAGAGAGAGAGAGAGAGAGAGAGAGAGAGAGAGAGAGTGCACGACGGCCCCCGCACGATCCGCTGCTTCGGGAAGCACGTTGGACAGGAGCCACACGCCGAGGCCACCTAAGGTCATGCGGGCCAGGAGACCGGTATGGGGCGGTCAAAACCCTAGAGCCCCTTCCGCAGAGCTACATTCTCATACTTCGTCTCTCCCTTTTGACTCGGGTTTTGAGCTCCAGAGTCGCTAAATGGGACTCGAACCGAGCTTGTGACACTACCAATGGATTGCCCTCCGAACGAGGAAGCCACTGGTGGGGTCAGACGTTCGGTTCGAGTCCTATTTAGCGACTCTGTAGCTCGAAACGGGTCTATGGCCGCCTGCGCCGGTCTTCTGGCCCTCGCTATGAAGCCGCCACGCCACCCCAGCAGGGAAACGGAAAACGGAACCAACGGCGTCGGCATTGCCAGCCAAGCATAGCCAGTCAGGCGCTGCCAGCCACGCATTCCGTCCGCCCTGACCCGTCCATCCATCCGCGCCTTGGGGCCCCAGGCGGGGCGGGGAGAGGGGAGAGAGGGGGAGGGACGCTAGCGATCCTCGAAGCCGTGGGAAGCAAAAACAAAGAGCAGTGTAAAATTCAATATCGCTCGCTACCCGCGCGCTCCAGACAGCAGACACCCCCTCCCCTTCCTTTCCCGTACCCCGCCGCGCCGCGTCAGCGCCACATCTCTCTCTCTCTCTCTCTCTCTCTCTCTCTCTCTCTCTCTCTCTCTCTCTCTCTCTCTCTCTCTCTCTCTCTCTCTCTCTCTCACTCACTCTGCCGCCACCAGCGCCACATCGCGCAACACGGAGGCAACGAGGGATGGAACAAGCAGAGCCAGACGAGCAACACAAAGCGCGGGTCCGAAGAGGAGAGGGGCAAACATACAGACTTTTCTCCTGGAAAAAAGACGAAATGTGCTGTTCTGCACCCTTACCGCCGTCTAGCCGGCCCTGGATCCGCCACTGAGCATGACGAGCAGAAGGGGCGTAAGACGATAACGGTGCGGGCCGGAAACACCTGGCGGACGCTGGACGCCACCATGCAGTGCGTCGCCGTGCCACGCGCCCACCCTCCCGCACACTGTAACCCTTTCGGCCGCTGCCGGACGATCAATATGGCAGGATGATGATCCGCTTAGCGACGCCCCCGCAACCCTATCGAGGCCGTCGGGCTCCCCTCCAGGACCCCTCTAGGACCCCTCCAGGACCCCTCCAGGGCGGGGGCTCGAAGGGCTCATTCGGCGCCCAAGCCCGCCGTCACGGCCAGGGTCTCCACCGTCGGGACTAGGCTTTGACTCGCCGCCTCATTAGCACCGCTTCATTTCCTCTTTTTACGCCTCGCGGCCGGCCGGCCCTGTGGAGCCATTGCGCGAACAGTAAAGTCTCTCTCTCAGAGGCAGAGGCAGACAGGCCGCGTGGGCGCGGGGCGCGAAAATTAAAGAACGTGCCGTATTCTAATTACTTTAACAGACAAGAAGAGCACGAGGCTCTCCGACCGTTGAGGCGGCCAAAACTCTAGACTCGTTTTGAGCCCCAGAGTCGCTAAATGGGACTCGAATCGAACGTGTGACCCCACCAATGGATTGCTCTCCGAACGCGGAATCCATTGGTGGGGTCACACGTTCGATTCGAGTCCTATTTAGCGACTCTGGAGCTCAAAACGTGTCCGGGATTTTAGCCGCCAACGCCGGTCCTCTAGCCCACTGTGCGAGGCTGACGTTACACTGTGTATATCGGCCTAAACGCATTACAGCATCGGCACCGCCGCCTTATCGGGTCGCTGTGTGGCCACACACTCCTCGCGGCCAGACAAAGTCTCCGCGCCGCGCGGCGACGTCCAAACTGCGGAGGCGGAGGTCGCCGGGGGGGGGGGGGGGGCCTTTAAACCGAGACACATGAGTCCATACCATAGCGTGCGTCCACACCAAGGGTACGTTGACCGCATGTGTATGTGCGAGTGTGTGTCTGAGTGTGTGTGTGTGTGTGTGAGAGAGAGAGAGAGAGTGAGTGTGTGAGTTGCGAGTATGCGAGTGTAGCTAGCGGGCAAACCCGCATAAGCAAAAACACACGACACAGAGGGCGCGGACCGGCGCTGCCAGGCACCCAGCCGCGAAGCCGCACGGAGTTAGGAAACGAGTTCGCAGCTCGTAAAACTAAAACTGGGTGCGCCGCTGTCACCTCCGCCGCCGCGCGTCAAGGGACAGACAGAAGTAAATAGAGTCCAAACGAGTCCGGACGAGGAAAAAGAAGCGAGAGTTTGCCTCGGTTCCCACGAGTGACGCAATGCGGCCGAACCGCTGCTTGCTAACGCCAAGAAGAAGAAGAAGAAGAAGCAGGAGGGGAAGGCCGATTCACACGATCGGTTTGTCGCTCTGTCACTCTCGCACCCTTAGCCCCATGAGTGCGGCAAAGACAGACCGTCGCTCGGCTGAGAACCTTCCTTGTTGACACGTCTCCGCTCGCTTGACCGTTGTTCGCAGTTCGCACGACGCGAGGGAGATAGCGAGACCCGCGAAAGCAGCGGCCGCAGCGGCCAGCGATGAAAATTAAAACAACAAAGCGGAGGATTCCCATGCTGCCAACACGACGCTAACGAGACACACGACGACACGCTAAGTGTGGCCATAAAAGTAGGCAAAAAAAGTGCGCAGTCCCAAAACGGTCACGCCGCGGCTACACACTTTATTTCGGCCGTTCATTTCGGTGCAACTTAATTTTCCCACCTCACGACGCGGAAGGGAACCACGGACAGGGAACGACCAGGGAAGGACGGACGGACGGACGGACGCCCCGCTAGCCGGCCGGTGAGGCAACCGCGCCGCCGCGCTTCCTCAAAGACCGCGCCGTTTGTTTCATGTCAGTTCCAGAGAGCCGCCGCGGCCGCGGGCCCGACCCGACCCGACGTGCGCAGCGCAGTCCAGGTGCCGCCAAGATCCCTAAAACCCTCCCATCCAGGACCCACCACGACCCTTGCCATTTCCCTCCTCACAGAACCGTCCAGTGACCGAGCCCTTCCCTGCACACGCCTCTGCGATTTTTTATTTTTTTTTTCGGGCACCCTTTCAATCCAGGTTAAACAACACCAAAGCAAACGCCGAGGGCGACGTCATCGCCACGGACAACAACAAGCACACCATCAACAACAACAGCATTAGGCGAGTGCCGCCTACAAAGAACTGCACGCGCACATCCACCTTGCAAAGGAAAGCAGCCGGGCGTACGCACACCGTATGAATGTGATTCCCCTCCCTGTCCGCTCCACTGGAAAGGTTTTGTCGAACGGAACGGCGCGGTGGACAAAGGCGTGGGTGTCGTGCCCGCGACTTCATGCAGGGGGAGGGGGAGTGTACAAAGCGGCGTAAACGGCCTTCTCATGCTTTATATTGAACGCGAGAGGGGAGGGGGGAGGGGGGATCCGCGTACGGCACCGCTGACAAAAGGAGCGACCTGTCTCCGGCGCTTATATCGTGCTTCGTCTTTTTTTTTTTTTTTGGCCCCTCTATTTTTCTACTATCCCGTTTTCGCTCTCGTCGTCCCGCAGACCACACCGCTCGCTCGGCGCGCTTATCGTTATCGAGTTTGGAGCGCTGGAAGCTGGAAACGCGGCTGGGAGAAGGGCGCTCCAACGGGTCTAACGCAGTCAGTCGCTCCCTTCAGCGACTCTGGAGCTCAAAACGCGTCTAGAGTTCCGGCCGCCTGCGCCGGTCTTCTGGCCCACTGCGCGTCCGCGGCCTCCACCTCCACGGCCTCCTCCACGGCGGCCTCTAGAGCCGGGCTGGCGGTCGCCACGCGCGGGCCCGGCTGCCCAGCTAGGCGGCCCCACAGTGGGTCGGCTAGAGGTCCGCCAGGCCGCCTGGCTGGTGGGGTTGCGGGGGCCCTCCATGCTCGCACGGCGGCGGTGTTGCCAGATTGACGCAGGGGCCTAACGCTGTCTGCCCGTAAAGAACAGCACGGCGTCGGTGGAGGAGCCGGCGGGGTGGGGTGGGGTGGGGTGGGCGGCCGAGGGGGTGGACGGCGCCGCGCCGCGGTTCAATGAAAGTGCAGCGCGACCCCGACGGCCCCAAAGCGAGCCAAAGCCCCGAATCGGCAAGGGGCCGCCGGGGCCGCCGAAGCCCCACGGCCCGCACCTGGGACCTGGCCCGGCCTGGCCACCACACGCCAAAACAGCACGTCGCTCTGTCTCTCTCGCACTCATGGGGCGTTCCGTGAGAGTGTGCGGAACCGGACTTCCCTCGGCTAATCCTGCTCAGGACATCACAGCCCGGCCTGCCTGGCGCGCTCGCCCTGGTGCAGCAGCTCCTCGCCCTGGTCATCCCAGCCGTCATCCTGGACTCCCGGCCTTGGGGCTTGGGCCCGGCAGCAGTAAACGGCATGGGCATCACCGCATGTCCCCCGCGTGTTTACATCGCGGGTTGACAGCACAGCGTTGCCAGACTAGGGAAAGAATTCCCAGGGCGCGCTGTCTCTGTCTCCGTGTGCACTGCGCTGCTGTCTGCGGAGTGGTTCCGAACAATGCTTTCGTCGCTCTGTCTCTCTCGCACCCGTTAGGGCCACCCCATGAGTGCGAGAGAGAGGGAGGGACCGTCCGCGCGGAGGCAGTGTGCTGTAGGCGCTTCCCCGGGGAATAGAGGAGCTTCCCCGGCTGTTAGTCATAAACAATTCGTCCGTGTGCTTTTCATTACCCCGCGCCTCCTGGCTGGTCCTGCGGGCTCTGTCCTATTGTGTAGCAATACACATTTTGAATAATATTGCGTTGCCGCCAGTAAGTGTATGAAGTTGGTATGCCTGCATGCACCGCCTTTTGCTATGTGACGGACGGAAAGTCCCGAGCGGCTTAGGGTCCAGCGAGATCCCGGCCGGCAGTCGCGGTCGAGCCGAGGTCCAGGTAGGAGTGTGAGAGAAACATGTAGGGAGACGACGGAACTGTGGTATGTTAGAGTAAGTTCAAAGTAGAGTCACCAATAGTCCCAATAATAATCAACCATAACTTCTGAACCACCCGAGTATTCATTTGTCCAGTAATCCACATACAAAACATCCTTTTTGGTGCATCGACCGGTTCGAACTTAGCATTCTATTTTGTTTTTCTCCGCGTGTTCCTTTGTCTATCTTATGCCATGCTGTGGGTTTTGGCCGCGACTCAAGTTTTTATTTCTCGCCGTTTTTTAAGGCATATTTCAACTTTCCTTTTATTTTCTTCTTTCTAATTAGTATTTCTTTTCTTTCTCTTGGTGTTGTTGTGATATTGTCTTTGTTCCTTGAGAACACGTGTTTTGGAGGTTAGTTATTTCTTTATGTATATTAATTTCATTCTTTTCTCAGCAGTGGTATGTACCTAGAAATGAAGTGTATTTTGTGATTTTTTTTTTATTTTTTGCCGTGAATTTAGGCTATTTCTTTGTTTAGTTGCTTCGTGCTACCACGTGTTTAGGTTCCGCTATGGCTTTTGCTTTGCCCCAGTCTCTCCAGCCGACTCTTTTTCCGTTTGATCAATCTCATGTTGAAGAATGGCTTAATAATGTTCACGAAGTTTATACTAAATTTGGCGTGGAACCTAATGATATTCCAGTGTATATCGCGTCTAAGTTACCGGAGTGCGCGTTGCCTTGTCATGCAGAAAATAAGAATAAAGGTTGGACTGCTTATGTTGCTGCTTTTAAATTGGCCTTTGATGTTGAACCATGCTATGAGTCCACTAAAGAAAGAGTGTTAAAAATGAAACAAGAAGCAGGAGAATCAATCCGTAGTTTTGCTTTTCGAGTCCAGCACGCCGTCCGCCATTACCGAACTGTGTTCACTGAACGTGAAATTTGTTTATTACTGTTGCAATTACTTTCCCGTGAGCATGCAGAGATTATGGTACGCCATCCTTGTTCTACTATTTTGGATTTTGTTAAAACTTTTGAAATTGTAACGAGTCAAAAACGTCTTGTGGAAAGGTCGTTGACCGCTGCAGCTCCTGCTGCCGGCGCTAATCCTGGGTTTCCCGCCCTGGACGCGCCCAGCTGCAGCCTCGCGGAAATCCCGCCGCACGCCGCAGCCGACCGAGGGTCGCTTGCCCAGCTTGATAAAGCTCTTACGTGCCTGATCGACTGTTACCAGCGCCAATCTTGCCCTAGTCGCCAAAATAATGGTTTTCGTAAAAATTTCAGAAAATGTAATACATTTCGGCCTGATCATTACGAGGCATACTTATGGCCTCCATATCCACAATTTCAGCCTGACCAGTGCAAAGGGTACTCTTGGTCTCCCCATCCACATGCTCGTGGACATGGATTTAACGTCCATCCTACTTCCCTTCCCCCTGCCCCGTCACGTCTAGCACTCCCCGCACCACGTGTTGTGACGTCATACTCTGATGCTCTGAAGAAGCCGAGTATGAGAAATACAAAGGTATGGTCAACACCATCTAATTTCTACAGTGAAGTGCCGCAGTGTGTTCCAGATCAAAGTAAGTCCAGTGCATCTTCTAATCCGTGTATGAAAAATTCCCCAATCCAGAAATATGAGACATTTGACTTACACTCCATGCCTAAAGATGGTGATTGTTTTTATTCTGCTGTTAGCTTTGCTTTATTTAGTTCTTTGAATGGTTCTTTTGCATTAAGAAAATTAGTTCAAAATTACATTTTCCAGTATTGGAAATTTTTCAGTCAATTTTCTACCTTGTCAAAGTTTGAATTCTTTTCACAACATGCCAAACCAGGTGCGTTTGCAACTTCAGTTCAAGTCCAGGCAGCATCATCTTGCCTTGGAATTCCCATATTTGTGCATACACCGTCTGGTATTTTGATTTTTAAACCTTTCAAGCTGGTTCCCTATTCTGGAGGTCCCTGTGAAATAAACCTTAAGTTTACACCTCCATATGACTCTGGTCATTTTGATTGTTTATTGCCATCTAATTTATCTAAACCTTCTTGGCATTTGAGTGTAATTAAAGAAAATTCTGTTGAAGTAAGTACTAATAGTAGTGATCAGTGGTTTGAAGTTGGGCGTAAGGGTCGGTCCAAACCCGTGCAGATTGATGAGCGGAAGTTAGAATTTCCGTCTAGTTGTGATTTGAAGACGTCAAAACTCGTTTCCAGTGTACTGCCAACGCCTACCCCTTCTGTTCCGTGTAAGTCTTCCTCTACTTCTAAACTGAACCCTTTGGCTCCGCCTTTTGCTTCCAAGTGTGTGCCTTCACAGAGTGCTCAACAAGTTGAAATTGTAAATTTAATGCATATTGATTACAAATTATTTCCAGTGACTGTATATGTTGATGGTTTAAAACTTCGTGGTCACTTAGATACTGCTGCTTCTCGATCTCTGATTCACTCCAAATTTTGTACTGATAGAAGATCTTTAAAGCAAACAAATATGTTAATTCAAGTTGCTAATAACAATATTATGAAGTGTGACGGAGTGTACAGCCCGTCTCTTCGTTTTGGTTCTGATTTTACTCTCAACCACCCTTTGCTGGTTGCTGACATTAGTGTAGATTTAATTTTGGGTGACGATTTTCTAAGTAAAGTTAAAGCAGATTTGTCTTACGGTTCCAGTGATGCTAAATTTTATTTTAAAGGTAAATCTGTCACAGTCCGAAGGCTTGCTGTTGTTCCAAAACCTGTTGTTCCTTTTGTCTCACTTCCTCCCATTCCTTCTCATGTTGATGAATTTGCTCGTCTGTCACTAATTAATGTTTCTGAAACCCATACATCTCATGTACAGGTATTTTCGTCTCCAAAAGTCGTTGTTCTTGCTCCCCAAACTTTTACCTGTGTTCCCATTTATGTCAATTTTCCTTCAAAAGTGTTACCAGCTGTTTTGACTCCCAAACGTATTCTTGGCGTTGATTATTTGTATTCAATTGAGTGTTTCCTTTCTGATTCCATGTGTGTGCCTGTGTTTAATGGTTCTGATGATGTAATTGAGTTACCGCCTTCTACTAAAATTGGTTCGATTTGTTTTGAGGATAGAAATTTGTGTGATAGTAATTTTGTACATTTAGATTTTAATTCCTTAGTTGAAAATATTTCTAATGGGTGCATTGATCTCTCTCCGGATCAAGTTCAACTTATGGAACATTGCAATGTTGTGAAGGAGGAGGAGCGCCCTGAGCTCCCGTCCGTTTCTGGTTGTGATTTAACAAAGAGTGAAAAATCTCAAGTTCGTTCAGTTTTAGAAAAGTATAGAGATGTTTTTGGATATGAATTAAAACCAGGTTCTTTTGTCCCAAATATATTTGCTAACCTTGAATTGAAAGAGTCCGGAAATTATTTTAAAAAGAATTGGCCGTGGAGTTTAGAACAACAAAAATTAGCTAATATTCAGGTTGACAAATTGCTTAAAGAGGGAGTTATTACTGAATCTTTTACTAATAATTGTTTGCCTGTTTTTATTATTTTAAAACGTGGCTCCACTGTAGAAAATCCGATTGGTCGTCTGCTCCTTGATGCTCGTGCGCTAAATAGAAAACTTCATGAATACAAATTTAAACAGACCACAATAGAAGAGTGTTTGCAATATTGTGCCGATAAAAAGTATTTGTCTGTTGGTGATGTTGTTAGTTATTTTCACACAATCCGTTTAACACCTGAGTCAACAGATTTACTTGGTTTTCAAGTAGGCCAACGTCGATTTAAATTTCTTCGCCTTCCCTTTGGTTTAAAAACTTCCCCTCAAATTGCTCAAGCGACAATGGCTTCGGTTTTGCAAGGTCTAGACTTAAAACATTATGTTGATGACATAGTCATGGGTGGTAAAACGTTCAATGAAGCTCTTTCGTTGTTTGAATCAGTGTTACAGCGTTTCAGATCTAATAATCTATTGATGAGGCCGGATAAAACTGAGTTGTTTCAAAAATCCATTTCTCTTTTAGGTATGAAAGTTGCAGGTGCTCAAGGTGTAAGTCCAGATCCAAGCCGTTTTCGTCCTTTATTGGCTTTAGATAACCCTAAAACTCCTAAACAGGTTAAGTCGTCTATTTGTTTTCTTTCTTATTTCCGTCGTTTTATTCCCAATTTTGCTTTAAAAACTAAACATATGAACGAAATTGCTTGTGAGAAAGTCCCTTTCTCTTGGACAGAAACCGATACACAGATGATTCGGGATATGTATAATCATTTACTGAAACATGCTACTTTAAGTCTTTTTAACCCTGCTTTGAAAACAAAATTACATGTTGATGGTTCTAAAGTTGGTATTGGTGGTTTCTTGTCTCAAGCTAAAAGTAAATACTTTTTACCGGTTGGCTTTTTCTCTAAGGATCTTAAAGTGTCTCAAAGAACTTGGAGTGCTTATCATATTGAATGTTTAGCGTTGTATGAGTGTGTTCGTTATTTTGAAAAAGAATTACTACTCCTTGAAAAATTCACAGTGGTGACGGATGCAAGTTCATTAAAGTATTTACTCCAGATGCAGGCTCCTAAAGCACCTTTTGACAAATTTATTGCGTATTTATCTAAATTTTCTTTTGATTACGAATTGGTTCCTTCTGAACGAAATAAAATTCCAGATGCCCTTTCTCGGTTGCCTCAGCCTCCAGCAGGTTGTGATGTAATTTTACCTCCCAATTTAACAACTTATTTTACCCCATTACAGAATGGAAAGTCTTCAGATGAGAGTGTATTGTGTGCAGCCTCGTGTGTATCCAGCGATAATCGTGATTCTGTTTCTTCCAGTAATAATCGCCTTCTACAGGTTCAGACACGTGCCATGAAAAAATTGACGGACAGTGTTGCCAACCCATCTAAGGATGCCTCCAGTGTTACCAACCCTATTGTCCCTCGTGTAGTTCCAACTGTTTCTTCTCCTATTCCTAATCGTGATTGTGGTCGTGTTTCGCCCTCTCATGGTTCACCTCATTCCTCATTGCATTTCCATAATGTTAACCATCAGATTTTTGATCCTAGGTTGCAACCAATTTCTTCTCTGTCCGGAAAATATGCATTCCTTGATAACGATTTTCCAAGTGTAGTGCAGTATAAAAATGTGTGTTATGCATCAATTACTGAGGCCTTGACAACTCTTAAAGTTGTTCCTGACTTTGCATGGAATTTAAATTCAATTCAAATTTTGAGAGATTTGTTAATGTCCAAATTTTTAGATAATCCTCTTTTAAAATCTTGGTTACTTGATACAGGTATGCGTCCTATTTTTTTACCAGCGCCAAATTCTAATTCATCCCAAATATATTTCAGTCTTTATTTAATGCGGACGCGTGAAGAGCTTCGAGAGAAAGAACCCAAACTTGCAAAACAAATCTCCAAAAATTCTACAGTTGTCTCTAATGAAGCTCAACCTAATGTTTCCGCTACTAAAAATCAAGTCGTTCTACAACCTCCTGTTTCTCCTCCCTCGACACCTAGTCAAGATGAAATACCTTTTCCAACTTCTTCTCCACATCCTTCTGAATCTATTTTTCAAGAAGTTGTCAATAACTTATGGGATCCTGATGAACCAACTATATCGGAATTTACTGGTTGTTATACTTTCTTAAATAATTCTTTTCCTTGTGTCATTAATTACTTTGATAAAACTTACGTGTCTGTCGATCATGCTTTCGAGTCATTAAAAGCCACTAATGAGGAAGATCACAATTATGTTGCTTCTGCTCCAACTGCTTCCATAGCTAAACTTCGTGGGTCTGAGATAGTGTCTCGTCCAGATTGGAAGGAAGAACATATAAACATTATGAAAGAATTGGTACATCTTAAGTTTCTACAAAATTACGATCTTGCAGTATTATTATTAGACACCGGTTTAAAATTTTTGGCATTTAATAATAAAGATCATGATAATATTTTTGGTTTTTGTCAGTGTGGACAGTGTCCTGATGGTCTTAATCTGTTTGGTGCTTTTCTTATGCAAATAAGGGCTAAACTTCGGTCTTGTTTACAGCGTTCTAGTTCCAATCCTTTAGATTTAGATTTACAATTTTTCAATAGTATTCCAATTCATAAAACTTTCATTAAGTATCAATGTGAAGATCCAGTTTTGAGCCATTTGTATAGCAAAGTTTTACGACAGCAATTGTCAACAGTTGACAGTGTCAACCATGTACCAAAGTTTAAAATTTCTAGAGGTCTCTTAGTTACAAATACAAAGTTAGAACGTACTGTTGTGCCGTCAAAGTTAGTGCCGATTGTTTTGAATGAATTCCACGATTTATGTATGCATTCAGGTATTAGAATTATGCTAAATTCAATTTCTAAATTTTATTATTGGAACAATATGTATAAAGATATTGAAACTTATGTGAAATCTTGTGTGACGTGTGGACAATTCAAAGCGTCTAATCAAAAGTTTGGTTTACTTCATCCTCGTTTAGCTAACAATATTTTTACTGATGTTATGATTGATTATTGTCATGTCTTTACCAATGGAGTCCGTGGTTATTCTGAATGTTTGATTGTTGTTGATTTATTTTCTAATTTCTGTACTTTGTTTCCGTGTAAAACTACTAAAACAAAAGAATTAATACAACATTTAGAGACTGTTTTTGGTGAGTGGGGTGTCCCCAATACATTGTATTCTGATGCGTGCTCTGCCACAAAGAGTGCTGAGTTTGCTGATTTTGCAAAGAAATGTAATTTTAAACTTCAGCGTGCAGCTAGTGGTGCTCATTTTTCCGTCGGTGCCGTTGAAAGTCAAGTGAAAAGGTTTTCTAGTACTCTCAAGTTTCTGATCAATGGTAAACTTAGTAATAAGAAGGCTTGGCATAAATTTCTCCCATATGTTAAATTCCATATGAATAATTCTCCCTTAGCTGATTCAAAGTTCTCTCCTAATGAAATTGTTTATGGTACACGATTAAATACTCCTTTTATGAATAAATCATTGTTACCTCAAAAATTGTCTGTATTACGTAGAATTAAAGTTTTGGAAAAAATTAGAGAAGCTGCTAGAAATATCAAGAAAAAAGTGCGAGATAAGTTCAAGAAAGTGTATGATAAAAACAGGAAAACTGTCAAATTTGTGAAACGTGAGCAAGTTCTAGTATGGTTTGAGAGGAAAGCTTCTAAAAAGAATCCTATCAAGTTGCAGAAAAGATTCCGTGTTGGTAAGATTGTGAAGCAAGTGTCAGATATTTTGTATGTAGTCAATTTTAGCAAACAGAATGGTAAATCTTGGAATAGATTGTGTCATGTTGCTCATCTCAAGAAGTTAATCAAAAGACCTAATAGACTGAAATTGAAGCCAAACTTTGTTTTCTATTTGCAAGATGTACAGTAAATTTATTTGTCTTTATCTTATTTTGTTCCTTGTCTGAAGTCTCTGGATTGTGTCTCAGTATTGTTGTAATGTTTTGTTTCTACATCCATACGGAAATGCAATCGCATTATTTTAATTGATGTGTCAATCGTTTTTAGTTTTAAATTAGTTTTAGTTGGATCCACCTAGATTAGTATATTAGCATAAGTTTAGTTTAAGAAGATCGACCATGAATTAAAGTTTTATAGGTATCATTAGGTTAAAGTTGATGCGCATTAACGAATTGTCTTGTCTTGTCTCAATCATCTTGTTGTCTTGTCTTAATTTTTACGTAAAAATCTTGCATCTAGTTATCAATGACTTGAGTTTAAATGAGTTTGTTATGTAATTTGTGTAAAGCTTAAAAAAAAATCAACCTTCTATTAATTTTTTTTCTTCTCTTATGAACTACTAATGTTCGATGGTTAACTCTTCCTTATTTTTTTCTCGACGTGTGTGTGAATGTGAGTATGTGTGTTTGTGAGCTGAAGTTTTCATTTATTTTCTACCAATTCTCTATCTTTGTAGTGTGTTGTCGTGAGTAACGTGTTGTAAGTCGTGTTCGACTATGGACTATGCATCGAGTTTATATTTCTGAAGTGAAGAAGTTATTTTTGTTACTGGTGAAACTTTGCTGAGTTTAATGTTGTGAAGTGCTTATTTTCTTTCAAAAGTGCAATTGTGTTTGTTAACGTATTTTCTATGCAAAGAATGCTCTATCTTTATTTTTTGAGTCGCAAGTACGTGTTGTTAGAAGTTTGCATGTTGTCACAGTACGGATTCAGATTGCATTTCGTAGTTGCCGTTGTTATAAAATAGCGAATTCTTAGTGTGTATAAAGATCACACAGTTATAGCCTCGCCTACCTACTCGTAAAACAGCAGCGTTCGCGCATGCTTGTTGTGGTATGGCGCGTTAAAACTTAGCCGATAGGAAGTGAAACCTGGCAAGTTGTAGGCTGAATTTTAACAAGTAGTAGGCATCTCAGTGAAACTTCGAAACTGATTGAATTGCCACAAAAAAAAAAAAAAAGAAAAAAAGAAAAAAGAAGAAGTAAATCGCTATCCTTAAAACAGCAATGATTCTGAAGTGTAACTGTGTTTGTGCGTGTCAGCTGTGAATTTTTATCAATGTTGTACCATGTTCGTCTCATTCGATCTTTAATTTATCATCAAAAAAAAAAACATTCAACTTCTTGTATCGTCTTGTGCACTTGAATTTCCATATAAATTGACGTAATTCATTCCTGATAAAAAAATGTAAATTTTCAACCAATGCTCAGATTTGTGAAGAAAAATCTTGTGCTCAGATTTGTGAAGAAAAATCTTGTATTTGTCTGAACTACTCAAACCACGTTCCGTCTTGTTAAAATTTCAATTTTGTTATTTTATTATTATTTTTTCACCCAGTTTTTTTGTAATTCTTAATTTTCGGGTCGAAAATTTTTTAGACTGCGCGGTTATTGTGTAGCAATACACATTTTGAATAATATTGCGTTGCCGCCAGTAAGTGTATGAAGTTGGTATGCCTGCATGCACCGCCTTTTGCTATGTGACGGACGGAAAGTCCCGAGCGGCTTAGGGTCCAGCGAGATCCCGGCCGGCAGTCGCGGTCGAGCCGAGGTCCAGGTAGGAGTGTGAGAGAAACATGTAGGGAGACGACGGAACTGTGGTATGTTAGAGTAAGTTCAAAGTAGAGTCACCAATAGTCCCAATAATAATCAACCATAACTTCTGAACCACCCGAGTATTCATTTGTCCAGTAATCCACATACAAAACAGTCCCTTTCGCACTCGTGGGGCGTCCCACATGGGAGCGAGAGACAGAGCGACCACGGCACTGTTCGCACAAGCAGTGGTTAATTAATGTGGCGAACAGCGGGTCACGCGTGCCGCCTGGCAAGAGAGCAGCAGCTACTTTTGCAGGGGAAGATAACAAAAACGTGTACGGACTTCGGGCTTTTCGCGCTTCTTGCTAGTGCACCAGCCGCCTGATTCCGAAGGATCGTTTCGTCGCTCTGTCTCTCTCGCACTCATGGGACACCTCGTATGGGTGCGAGAGAGCCAGAGCGACGAAGCGGTCCAGGCGGACCTTGCCCGATAACACGGACGTGGAAGCGCAGCTGGCATGAGGGTGAGGGGCCACAGATTCGCTTGCAAGATAGGCGGAAGACGGTCAACATTTTTCCAAGCTCACAATTGTGGACACAATGCGCAGACACAAAGAGATTAGGGAGGTGACAACGGCAACCTTTAGATGCACAGGGAAAAACTCGCACTGGGGACTTCTTAAAATTTTGTATTTAACAGGATTGAAAATGTTGCTAGGTAGAACAAAAAGGTAGAGACAATGTGCATTCTAGACCCAAATAACTTGATTCAAAGACATTTAGTATCCCAAATAACAAAGAAAGTGGTACTTAAATAATCAATTGGATATATATCAAAGAATTTCAATATAAAATTTGAATCATATTTTTGTCGGTTTTGTTCTGAGTAAAGCCGAATCTCATGCCTTCATTGAATATTTCAATTTTTCGTTCTTTTTAAAAGACTGGAGAGAAGCGCACCCAAATGAACCAAGGAGACCCTAGATGAAAACATTATTGACGCTTAAATTTCTTTCAAGGGTCTCTGACAAGAACACGACAGGAATCCAGCGATAAAGTATGTATTCATAAGAAATGTCTCATAATAATGCAACACACCTGGACGAAATCTCGAATGCAGCAAGGGCTTCCTGTTACTCCAGGTGATGAGAAAAATCCGAGAGAAACAAAACAAACAAACACACAACACTATTCCACCAAAGTGGCACTTGCACCAACACTCTGAAGAGACGATCTCCCCTAGAACACTGAGACAGTACGCGAGATTCGACCGTAAATCCTTTTAAAACACACTCGACGCATCGTAATGCTGACGACGCGGGCGGTACAGACGACGCCTTCGCCGTTCGCAACGCGACTGAGGTTCTCTGACAGCTGTTTCTGTTTGGAAGCAAAGGGGGCCGCTCAGGCCGTCTGCGATTGGCTGTCTGCTCCGCATGACGTCACGGTTCGCTCGCCTGTTCTCCCCCAAGCTGCCATTCATGCCGTCTTGCCGCTCGAAAAGCGCAACGGGGCCTTACCTGCATTGTTGCCTGCACTTTGTTGACGAACGCCGTCTTTGAACGCAACAAATTCTCCAATTTGTCGCGGAAAAACATTGGAAATGATGAGGTTAGGTGTGATTCTTTAGGCCACAGCAGAAGAGAAGAAGGGAGGATAAACAAGAGCAAGCTATGAAACCTTACAAAAAAACACATCATCGCGTCGCACCTACTAAACAAGTGATTTAACCGAAGATTTTCTTCAATTTAGCAGTTTTATGAAGTCAAAATTAAATTAAATTTCAATTATTAGTAAATCAATCACGATCTTTATTAAAATTTTCAAAAAAAAAATCTGTGTGGGTTGCCTGCTCCGGAGTACACACAACAGCGGCAGTCGACACAAATAAAACTTGTTTGAGTGACACTTCTAATATTTTTCTGAGGTAATTTGATGTTTTTATGTGCATCTAACCTATGCAATGGTAGTAATTTTGTTTCATTTGTACTATCTGTCATAATTAACATCTTTATGTTCCTTATTGTGATCAAAGATTGTGTCTTTTGCATCTACATAACCTCTTCCATCATGGGCACTTTTATTAGAAAACGTATTTCAACATGCCGATTCGTTTTCTTGCCAGAATATGTGCTGTTTATTATAATTTTATTTTTCTGTGTAACTGATGAAGTGGTTTTTATGTTCAGGTTCTCACAGCAAGAGTTTTTCTTCTAAGGTTCTAACAAAATGTCACTTCCGAGCCTTGATCCGACTCAGTCCCTGGACTTGCCTGCTCAACCTCCTGTAAGGATTAGTTTAGATGTTGTGTAGTATTGCATGTCTTCAAGTTTTGGCATACACTTTATTGAAGTTCATCTTAACTATTGTAATTTATTTATTACTATGGTATGTTTTTGTTGCAGCCGCTCATGCCAACAAGTACTTTGCCTACTCCAATGGATACTACCCCAAGCCCCAATGTTATTAGCTCATTGCCCAATACCAACACAATGCAAACTATGCAAATAGGAAATGTTTTACAAGCCAGCAGTGCCACGCCAACACTACCAACCATCCCTGCAACTCCTATCCAACGTAAATATTATAATAATAATGTAATATTCATATGGGAGGTGTTCAAGTACTCTGTATTTAAATGTACGTTTGACTCCACAGCAAGTGTCCCAGCTCCTCCTGTTCAAAGTTCAATAGCAGTCAAAAGTCAAGGTGCCAGTTCATCTACAGCTAATTCAGTATCTGATGCACCAGCACAGGTATATTGGAATTTTAAAAAGTGTGTTACTGTGTTGTTATCTAAAGTTATTTGTTGACTATGTTTCAATTTTTGCATGGCCAGCTTTTGAGCAAAGCAAGATTACAGGACTTGGTGAGAGAGATTGACCCTAATGTTCAGTTAGATGATGAAGTAGAGGAACTGCTCATGCAGCTTGCTGATGACTTTGTAGAAACCGCTGTTAACTCAGCAAGTCTCCTTGCCAAACATCGCAAAGCGAGCACAATTGATGTCAAAGATGTGCAACTACATTTGGGTAAGGCGTGTTTCCATTTTTCTTCTTATATTTTTGAGCTAAAAATTTCTACTAGTTACATTTTTTGTAATTTCAGAGCGTAATTGGAATATGTGGATACCTGGTTTTGGTAATGATGAGATTCGTCCATTTAAACGTGCAGCTATGACAGAAGCTCACAAACAGAGACTTGCTTTGATCAGAAAGGCACTAAAAAAGTATTAGTTATGGTTTCAAGACAACCCGTTCCCTTTTTTTCTTACCTGAATGCAATTTTGTGAGTCTAACTTAACTGATCAGAAAAGTAGTTTTGAAACTGGTCATGATGTTGGACTAGTATTCATGGTTTGATGACTTCATATGTGATACAAAACGTTTAAAGTTATTTTGTTGTCATGTAAATTTTTTAACCTTGAAATTAATTCTTTTTGTTTTGGTGTGAACCTGATAGTGCAATATATTAGTTGTGTGTTTCCCTGTAAAATCAATTTAATGTAACTTATATGTTTCTTTTCAAGTCCAGCTTAAAGTTCTGTGAATGAGAGCTGAGTCTTTTGTACCTTGACAACTTTGCCATTTTTGTGGCGCTTTTGTGCAAATTATTATGTTTTCTTGTAATGTAAATATTTTTGTTTAAACTAAAGATGTCCGTTGTATCTCAGACTTGTTTGGTTGCAGTGTCTTGAATGTCATTTGTTATTTTACATGCATTTCAAATTTCAAGACAACGATAATGTTTCACTTACTTAGGAGCGCAAGAGAAATGGTTCCTTACATTCTGTATGTGGGGATTTCACTCCTAAATTTGTTATGTCATAAACATTTCAATATTTCTTTCTTTGTTACTATAAATAATGAGTGTTTTGCTAAGACCTTGATCTCAGTGAATAGTGTTACTCTTTTAAAAGTTAGTTTCCTATTTGCAAGGTTCTCTGATTTATTACATAAATAATAATCAACTTGGCTCAATCAGAAAAAAAAAAAAAAAAAAAAAAAAAAAAAGCAATTCCTACCTAGTTTGTAATAAATGGTCATAATAATAGACAAATAATAACCCAAATTTCTATGTGTACGCTGTTGTGATTTTTTTCTCATTGAGTTAAAATCCCCAAGGCGACTGCACTGACTTTCCCATGAGGGTCCCGAACCGATCAAGGCTCATTTTCAAACATACCGCCTTTCTGTGGGACGAAGCGAATACACTCTTACCAACCACGCGAAATGAGAATCGATGGTTTTGTACAGTTTCCAAGACCAACTGATTCTATATTAAAGCGCCAAAACGTGAATTATAAACACGTTTTAGTACAATTGCTTTCTTCCGGGTAAATTTCTGCTCTGTTTTCGAACTGAGCGGCCGACAATGCGACTGGGTCCTTTTAGCAGACGACGCGAGGTGGGGGCCAGCCTGTACGGACGAGACAAGGTAAGTCAGCGAATGCCCTTTTTTCCAAATGACACGTCGCTCCGTGAAATCGCACGTCGAAATCTCGTCTTAAATTTTCAGCCGAATTTAATGTGACCGTGTCGGTTAGTCCCAGAGGACCCTGCCAGTTCGCGGGCGGTTCGTCGACACTTGTGTTGTTGCCTGCCGTGGTCGGCATGACGTCACGACCTGCTTGTCAGTTGGTCGCCATTTCGCTGCAGTGAGCAGTAGTGGTGCGGAGAGCTACCCTGCTCTACACTGAATTGCCCGTGTGCTGTCCACTGTGCACACGGTCCGGCCCTGTCGCTTTCTGCGAGGGACACCGCGGGGCCCCGAGGCCAAGTGCACTAACGGCGACGAGCGTCGCGTGCCGTCACCCAGTCGAATCGCGAGTGTGCTAGACGACCGAAGGCCCGCGGCTCCGACATGGCGGGGCAGACAATCAGTGACAGGTTACTGGCGGCGCGACACAGCATCGCCGGCCAGGGGCTGGCCAAGTCGGTGTGCAAAGCAACGACAGAAGAAATGATCGGGCCCAAGAAGAAGCATCTCGACTGTAAGTACCGGCCGTAGTGGCGTGGGGTTGGGGCCGACGGTTGGGCTGGGCCCTGCGGCGCGGCGCGGGTGACCCGGGCTGGGCTGGGGTCACGGGAGGCGGCACACCTGTCTTGGCTGGCCGTTGCTGGCCGTTCCGTTCCGTTCCGCGGTCCGTCCGGCTTGCCCTGCTGCCCTGCCCACAGTCTAACCTCTAAGGCGCACCGCGATGCCGCTCTGCCATGGCTGGGCTGCCGCCAGGGCTGCTGCCAGGGCCAGGGCTCTGAGACTGCGGGTCACTCGCTGCACCTGGAGTGTATCGTTCACGCCATAAAGATTGCTGTCCTGGCTGTCGCATGGCCGGTATCTCAAGGGGCGTTTGCCTGTCAGGCAGCTGAGCCCGGATTAGTGGTCCCTCTCATCACCAGTCTTTCATTGTGAGTCTTGCGCAGGGGCCCAGTCATTGTGCAGAGTTTGCGCATTGTTTCCATTGATTCGCAGGACTCGGCTTTTGCTCTAGTTTGTCCAATCAGATAGACAGCCATTGTCGTAAGTCATTTGTATGGCTTGTTCTTGTAGTTCCCTGACTGGTGAGGATCTGGTCTGACAGTTTTTGAATGAAACGTAAACATTGTCCGTCCCCAATCTCTTGGGGGTTAATACTATTCCCATTCTGACCCAGTAAGCTAGGTTTAGTTTGCATGAATTTTTGCTGACGTTACTTCTTTACAGATGTCAATATCAGCTGGTTAACGCTGTGTCTAGTGCTACTTTGTGGTGAGGCCATGACCATGACAGCTAACTATTGAATGGGCTTGATGGGGCTGTCATTGGCAGAGCTGCTCCTGACCCTCCGACCTGTCCTATAGTCCCTGCTGGACATGCCAGGACATAGCTGGAGAACGCGTTTTGTATTATGATTTAACGGAATATCATAATGACTGCTCAATTTATAACATCAGGGGTCTTCTTTTTCAACAAGATTCATCTTGTCAGCTGTCTAGGTCAAGGTCCTCTACTTATGGCACCAAAGCCTTTCAGCCGCTGTTAAATTTTAAATCAAAACGTAGTTTATAGTCTTTAATTTTTTTGAGTACGGGCAGCATGGCTGTGGTGCCGCCCACTTCGGCGGTCTCACAGATGCCGGCTCAGCGGCGTGGTCCGATGCGACACATCGGGCGGGGCGGGGCGGGGCGGGGTTGGGCCTGGCGGGGCGTGGCGGCGCAGATAACAAGTGTCAAACGCGGCGCACGATGTGCTTTGGCGTGCACCACGCGCGGCGAAACCCACGTCAACTAAACAGTCGCGTCATGTTTCGAACGAGGAATCCCTTGGCGGGGTCACACGTTCCATTCGAGTCCCATTCAGCGTCTCTGGAGCTCCAAACGCGTCCGGGATTTTGGCCGCCTCAACGGTCTTCGGACCCAGTGCGTCGCGGCGCTTCCGGTTCCGCCGACAAATGTTGAGCCGGGAAGCCTGCACCCTGACCAGCACGGCGTCCTGGACGGCGTCGCGACGCGTGCACCTGGCTGGCGTCCCGGACGACGTCGTCCGTGCCGACGGCGGCGACGCTCCACCGCTATCGAGGCGACGCCCCTTCCGAGCACGACGTCGTGAACGAGAAAGCGACCCCGCGGCGCGGAGCCGGCGGAGCCCCGGTGCGGCCCCCGGGTCCCCTCTGGCTTGGGGGCCTACATAGCTAGTTGTGGCCGATCGGGTCGAGGATAGACGCCCCCTCCGCAGTGGCTGTACAGCACGGCGGCGGCGTGTGCTCTGTGTCGTCCGAACAGCGCTCTGTCTCTCTCGCACTCATGGGGCGGAACAGACGGCGGCACGGTTTCGCGCGGTTCAGAAAGGAATCAGGTGGATTCTAATTCCGCGCCTGACGAGCACTCGAAAAAGGCGTTGCCGACGCCGGTGGTTGAACCCGGGCCCGTCGGGCGAGCCGCTCGGACTGCCTTTATTCGGCCTTTGCCTCATCGCCCGGCCGGCCTCACTGCTACACATTCCGCCGGCCCACCGGGTGTCTGGCCGGAGCGGGCCGAAGAGGAGCGCGTCAGGCAACCTGTCTGGAGGACGCACAGTGGGTCAGAAGACCGCCGAGGCGGCCAAAATTCTGGACGCGTCTTGAGCTCGAGTCGCTAAATGGGGCTGGAATCGAACGTGTGACCCCACCGATGGATTGCTCTTCGAACGAGGAGTCCATTGGTGTGGTCACGCGTTCGATTCGAGTCCCATGTAGCGAATCTGGAGCTCAAAACGCGTCTTAATTT
Organism: Stenchaetothrips biformis; assembly: GCA_030522485.1. Taxonomy (NCBI): domain Eukaryota; kingdom Metazoa; phylum Arthropoda; class Insecta; order Thysanoptera; family Thripidae; genus Stenchaetothrips; species Stenchaetothrips biformis. The sequence goes on along the minus strand of CM060097.1, from coordinate 8,401,203 downwards.
TTTTTCCCCCTCGACGGTCTTCTGACCCACTGTGGGACGGCGGGGCAGAGGAGCAAGCTTATTCCGTCTCCCGCGCTCCTTGGTCGGCCCCTGGGGGTGCGAGAGAGACGGCGCGTCGACGCGCTGTTCCGAATGAGAAGGTCTGCCTGAGGCGTGAGTCGTTGTCGTCGCTGTGGCTGCCTCGCACTCATGCGGCGTACTCTTCAGGTGCGAGAGAGACGCAAACGACTCTCGGAATCAGCCTGCTGGGCTTCTCCTTGAGGTGTTTTCGCGCCCCGACTCGCTTCGATTACTCAACCGCCCCGCCACCCCTCCCCGCCGCCGCCCTGATGCTGCCGCGCGCCAAAATCTAATGCCTGGAAGCGCTTCAAACCTGATAAGTCCCGGAGGACAGGGTTTCGCGCAGCTCGATGAATGCGACAGCAGAGTCTGTTACAGCGGGCGGTGTGTGGCGACGGGCGAAAATGTTGCAATCCATGTCGCCGCCTCACTCGCGCACTGCACATTGCCCCACTCTGAAGGGCCTGTGCGGAGCGAGGCAGGAGATATTTTTTTTTTCAAGTGCGTGAATGGATTGCATGCTGCACACGCACACTGCAGACCGGCTCCAGACGGTGTTGCTCTGTCTCTCTCGCACCCCTGGAGCGTCTCGCAGGGGTGCGAGAGAGACAGAGCGACGAGAGCCGTGTGTGCGCAGGGACTTAGCCGCGCGCGGCGCATTGAATGGAATCGAAACAGCGCGTGCCAATTTATCAGGGAGACCGGGCAGGGGGTGAGGCAAGTGTGACGTAACGAGGCGACCAGCTCGCCTCGCCGGTCCAGTGCCAGTGCGGTGGCCGGCCGCTCCAACAAGTTGTCGTAGCGCGCCACTACCCTACGCTGCGACCAAGTGTCTGCCTCTGCCGACTGAGAGTCCGTGTTCGTCGTTCTGTCTCTGTCGCACTCATGGGGCGTCCCGCATGGGTGCGACAGAGACAGCAGCAGAAACACTGTGCGGAATCAGTGTGCTCTACGTACAGCGTCTCGGGTTGTATTTTGGGCGGCGGTGGTGGCGGCTGTTTTCGCAGCGGGGCTCCGCGGCGCCTCGCCGTCGGACGGACGGACGGTCGGGCGCCACTTGAGGGCGAACACGTCAATCATGTCCGCGTAGTGAAGTGGCGGAAGAGTCGGTTGTCAATTCGTCGCCTGGTGTGTTCCGTGGGAGTGGGAGGGAGACGAAGTGACTCTGTAATCGCCAGCTGGTCCAGCAGCAGCAGGGCGTTGCCTACCTCTCCGGCGCGTCTGGTCCGACTTGACTCGAGAGGCTGAACCGCGATTGATCGAATGCCGTTTGGTTGTAGTGCTGCTGGTGTGGCCGCCGTGCTGCGCCACGGGCAGGTTGGTCGGCTGGCCGGGTTTGCTTATTTAAGAGTGCCTGCTCGCCGCCGCGCGGCGCACAGCGCGCGCCTCGGGGCCGGGCGCTATGCTCTGAATCCGGGTGGGTGGGTGGCATGGCATCGCGCGCCGCGCTCGGCGGCGTGGCGGACCGGGCCGTTCCCAGCTCGCGTACAGCTGACCGCGCCGCGGAGCCCGCGGGCCTGGCTGTGGGGCCTAACCAAGTAAACGGCGGACTTAGAGTGCGTGTGTGTGTGTGTGTGTGTGCGCGTGTGTGTGTCGTGTGTGTGTGCGTGCGCGTGTGCCACGTCCGCCGGAGGTGCGCAAAGACCGCGCCCAGCACGCTGATTCTGAGCGGGACGCTCGTTGCTCTCTCTCTCTCTCTCTCTCTCTCTCTCTCTCTCTCTCTCTCTCTCTCTCTCTCTCTCTCTCTCTCTCTCTCTCTCTCTCTCTCTCTCTCTCTCTCTCTCTCGCTCGGCCCCGCAAGTGCGAGCGAGTCACACCGCCGCTGAGTCGGCAGGTGTTGCACCCTGTACTGTCGTACGGCGCCGCTCGGCAGTGCTCGGCAGGCTGAGAGGCGTTTGCGTTGCTCTGTCCGGCTCGCTCGCACCCACACGCCCCCCCGAGTGCGAGACGGGGCGACGAAAGCGACTTTCGGAATCAGTGTGCAGGAACCGATTGTTTTCCTTTTCGATGCAGTCAAGGCCGGCCCGCCGGCCGGGCGAGCGATACTGCAAGCATTCCCTCATGGTCGCGGCCTGCAGTGCTTGCCGACACGTGCTGGGGTCGCGTCGCCAGGCTGGGTCCGCGGTTCGAATCCCGGCCGTGCGGGTTTCCTCGCTGCTGCTCGTTCTTTTTCCCGGGCGGGGCGGAGGGCGTCGCGTGCAGCGCCTTGTTGTAGTGCAACCGTCTTGCCGGCGGGGCGAGGCGGGGCGTTGCGGCGCATGGGCCGCCGGAAATGACCCATTCAATTCCTCCTGATCCGCCGCCGCTCCAGCAGCAGTCTGATGCTCTGTCTCTCTCGCGCTCGCGCGGCGTTCGATAGGGGCGCGACAGAGACGGCGTGACGTCAGTGCTCCAGCACTCGGGCCGCCGCGCCCAAGCCGCGCCTCGACCGGCGGCACTGACTAGCACTGCCGCGGTGCCGGGGGAGGGGCGCGTGTCGCTCCCAGGGTGGCCACGTGACAGGGAAGGCAGGATAGGGTCAGGATAGGGGCAGGATAGGCTCAGGTAAGTGTCAGGTTCCTGTCAGGTAAGTGTCAGATAGGTGTCAGATAGGTGTCAGATAGGTGTCAGATAGGTGTCAGATAGGTGTCAGATAAGGCTCAGGCTCAAGCTCAGGCTCAAGCTCGGTGTCAGATAGGTGTCAGATAGGTGTCAGATAGGTGTCAGATAGGTGTCAGATAGGTGTCAGATAGGTGTCAGGTGTCAGATAAGGCTCAGGCTCAAGCTCAGGCTCAGGCTCAGGCTCAGGCTCAGGCTCAGGCTCAGGCTCAAGCTCAGGCTCAAGCTCAGGCTCAAGCTCGGTGTCAGATAGGTGTCAGATAGGTGTCAGATAGGTGTCAGATAGGTGTCAGATAGGTGTCAGGTGTCAGATAAGGCTCAGGCTCAAGCTCAGGCTCAAGCTCAGGCTCAAGCTCAGGCTCAGGCTCAGGCTCAGGCTCAGGCTCAAGCTCAGGCTCAAGCTCAGGCTCAAGCTCAGGCTCAAGCTCAGGCTCAAGCTCAGGCTCAAGCTCAGGCTCAAGCTCGGTGTCAGATAGGTGTCAGATAGGTGTCAGATAGGTGTCAGATAGGTGTCAGATAGGTGTCAGATAGGTGTCAGATAGGTGTCAGATAGGTGTCAGATAGGTGTCAGATAGGTGTCAGATAGGTGTCAGATAGGTGTCAGATAGGTGTCAGATAGGTGTCAGATAGGTGTCAGATAGGTGTCAGATAGGTGTCAGATAGGTGTCAGATAGGTGTCAGATAGGTGTCAGATAGGTGTCAGATAGGTGTCAGATAAGGCTCAGGCCCAAGCTCAGGCCCAAGCTCAGGCCCAAGCTCAGGCCCAAGCTCAGGCCCAAGCTCAGGCTCAGGCTCAGGCTCAGGCTCAAGCTCAGGCTCAGGCTCAGGCTCAGGCTCAGGCTCAGGCTCAGGCTCAGGCTCAAGCTCAGGCTCAAGCTCAGGCTCAAGCTCAGGCTCAAGCTCAGGCTCAAGCTCAGGCTCAAGCTCAGGCTCAAGCTCAGGCTCAAGCTCAGGCTCAAGCTCAGGCTCAAGCTCAGGCTCAAGCTCAGGCTCAAGCTCGGTGTCAGATAGGTGTCAGATAGGTGTCAGATAGGTGTCAGATAGGTGTCAGATAGGTGTCAGATAGGTGTCAGATAGGTGTCAGATAGGTGTCAGATAGGTGTCAGATAGGTGTCAGATAGGTGTCAGATAGGTGTCAGATAGGTGTCAGATAGGTGTCAGATAGGTGTCAGATAGGTGTCAGATAAGGCTCAGGCCCAAGCTCAGGCCCAAGCTCAAGCTCAGGCTCAAGCTCAGGCTCAAGCTCAGGCTCAGGCTCAGGCTCAGGCTCAGGCTCAGGCTCAAGCTCAGGCTCAAGCTCAGGCTCAGGCTCAGGCTCAAGCTCAGGCTCAAGCTCAGGCTCAAGCTCAGGCTCAAGCTCAGGCTCAAGCTCAGGCTCAAGCTCAGGCTCAAGCTCAGGCTCAAGCTCAGGCTCAAGCTCAGGATAGTGTCAGGATAGTGTCAGGATAGTGTCAGGATAGTGTCAGGATAGTGTCAGGATAGTGTCAGGATAGTGTCAGGATAGTGTCAGGATAGTGTCAGGATAGTGTCAGGATAGTGTCAGGATAGTGTCAGAATAGTGTCAGAATAGTGTCAGAATAGTGTCAGGGTAAAGAAAGTTTGTCAGGGAAGCCCGGGAAAAGTCGGGGAAAATGATCGGCTGCTGGCAGGGACAAATTTCAAACTATATAAATTGTCTTAGGTCATTTTTTTATTGATTGTTTTACCTCTATTTCGCAGCACAGTACATTGTCGGGTAGCCTAGTGGGCCGGAGGAAGCCAGCGGCCCGGTGATTCACAGCCGGTGCTTGCTTTGGGCCGTTCGTCCGCGAACCGCCTTGCCGTGCGGCGCCGGTCGTCCGGCCGGTTCGGGGCGGGGCGGGGCGGGGCCTCATGGCGCCGAGGTTGGCGTGCTTTCCGCGAAGAGGGCGGGCGGGGTTGTGCGTCGGTACACTCGATGCCAAAAGTCGAAGAAGGGGCGCACAGTGGACCACACTTGGCCTGCGGTTGAAATTTTCCGCGCGCTGTGTGCACGTTTGTTTTCGAGTGGCGCCCTGCGGTGCTGGGTGCCTGTGGGTTGGCGCTGTAGATTGGCAGTGCGGTATGGCGCGGCGCAACCTGTGGTAGGATCCGCTGTACCTACTCGCCGTCATTCTCCGCCGCTCTCGGGGGCTCGGCTCGCATGGCTTGGCGCTCCGCTCAAAACGTGTCCGGGATTTTGGCCGCCTCAGCGGTCTTCCGACCCACTGTGCGGCCCGTGAGTGCGAGAGAGACGGCTCTTGGAGTGAGTGTACCGGAGCGGCGCCTCTTACTCGCCGGCGGGGCACGATGGCACGACGGCGCCGTGGTGGGGGCGCTCGGTTTATCGGTATGATTGTTCGGGGTGGCTGGCGGCCGGCCCCTCGGGCTGGCTGGGCCCTCCGGGTACCTATCAGATACCCGAGCCATTGTGCGGCCGGGTCGTCTTCCATTCATTGGATTGTCTCGGACCGGCGGCGAGGGCCCCCCCCCCCCCTCCCGGCGGACCCCTGCACGTCGAGGACCGGTCTTCTGGCCCACAGTGTGAGGCTGCTGCTGCCGTGCTTCGCGTCCCACGGGATCCCGCGGCGGGAACGGCCGCTAAAGCCAATCGAGACTAACCTTGGTCTCTTCGCACGCCGCTGGTACGCCGTCCTGAACGGGACGACCCCGCCATCTCTCTGTCTCTCTGCTGTCCTGTCCTGGTGACCGCGTCTCCTACTCCTTGAGTGCGTCGTGGAGATCCCCCCCCCCCCTCCCCCGGGAAGGTCGCGACCCAGCACCGCGGTGCCGCCTGGGCCGTTAGAATAACCACTGTTGATTACCGGTGTTCCATCTCCTCGTCGTTCCTCTTTCTCTCTCTCTCTCCTTTTCCCGGCCCTTGTCTTCTCCGTCGAAAGGTTGCGCGTGGGTTAATGGAAAGACTTGGCATGCACTTGCAGCAATGTGGCCCCCGCCGCCCCCGCTGCCCCCGCTGCCCCCGCCACTCTGCAGCGGTGCAGCGTGGAGCCGCGAGCGCGCCCATCAGCGCCCCGTCGTACAGTGGGCCCTCAGGCGGCCCAAACTCGAGACGCGTTTGAAGCGCCAGAGTCGCTGCATGGGACTCGAACCGAGCGTGTGACCCCGCCAATGGATTCCTCGTGCGGAGAGCAATCCATTGGTGGGGTCACACGTTCGGCTCTAGTCCTATTTAGCGACTCTGGAGCTCGACACTGGTCCGGGATTTTGACCGCTGCCACTGGTCTTCTGGTTCATCCGTTGTGTTGACTGCCGCGACACGTACCGGCGTCACATGGGGCCACGCGGGGCCCCACGGCGTCGCCGCCCGTATCTGCGAGCGGCTGCCAAGGGGTCATCGTCTTCGGCGTGGGCCGATACGGGGCCTCGCGCGCTGTCTCGAAATTCGAACACATGGGTCCATTTGCCTGGCGCGGGGCGGGGCGCGGCGGGGGGGCCGCGGCGGACACCGGCCGGCGGCGCCGAGACGCTCGCTGAGCGTCAAGGTTGCGTGGTGGCCCGGCGTGGCGGTTAGCGGCACAGCACAGTGGGCCCGGCGGCGCGGCGGCTACACGTCACAGCCGCCGCCAGGGTCGATGCTCGCTCAGTGGCCGCGAACGTGTGGAGACGGGGACACTGCCTCGCCGCGTACATTGGCCGCACGCTATGCCTGCCCCGCGCATGACCCGAGTGTACGCACGGCGCACAGTGGGCCAGAAGACCGTGCGAGGCGGTGGAAATCCCGCACGGGGTTTGAGCTCCCGAGTTGCGCTAAATGTGACTCGACCCGAACGTGTGACCCCGCCGATGGATTGCTCTCCGAACGAGGAAGGCAATTGGTAGAGTATCACGTTAGGTTCGAGTCTTGATTAGCGATTAGGGAGCTCTAGAGTTTCGGCAGGGTGGCCACGTGTCAGGGACGTCAGGTAAGTCAGGGAAATGTCAGGGAAAAAAAAGTTTGTCAGGGAAGTCAGGGAAAAGTCAGGGGACATGATCGGTAGCGTCAGGATAGCGTCAGGTAAGTCAGGGAAATGTCAGGGAAAATGAAAAAAGGAATCTTGTGGCCACCCTGTTCGGCCGCCTGCGCCGGTCTTCTGGCCCACTGTGCGGGGTTGGCCCCCGCGGCGGCGTCGCTGCAACCAGTTCTCGGCGTGCCTGCAACCAGTTCTCGTGCCGGGCACCGGCTGCCGCGGTGCAGAGCCCTGGCCGGCGTCCGCCCCGCCACACGTCGCCGCACGCAGAGATCCCACTGCGATCTACCACTGCGACGTCCCGGCCGCTAGAACCCAAGCAGGCCTCGTATAGGGCCCGTCTCGCTCGCACCCCTACGGGACGCGCCGTGAGTGCGAGAGAGAGAGGCGAGCCCAGGCCGGCTCGGTTGACGCCCTGGTGTAGTACTACGTACTGCGTGCCGCCGGCCACACATCTGGAGCGTGAAGACGGTGCACGGTGGGCCAGAAGACAGTGGGCGAGGGTGGGAGCGTGCCGTGCTAATCCGCTCCGATCCCCCGCGCGCCGGCCGGAACGGATGCCGGGTGAAAGGGGGCAGGGCGAACAGGTGTCCGCTGCCCTTCGCGCTCCCCTCGCGGCGGCCGCCCCGTGTGCACCGCTTGTCTTGAGCAGCTGCAGGCAGTCTGTCTCTCTTGCGCTCGTACTGGAGATGCCATGGCAGTCTCGTTCTTGCTGTGGGGTGCCCCCCACTGTGCGATGGCCGCTGCTAATGGCGGTCTTCCCCCCCCAATTTGCGCCTCGCCCGACGCTAACGAGAATCAGGCCCCGAAGCACCCCAAAGGGCCGAAGCGCCGTGCAGTGGGCCGGAAGACTGGCGCCGGTCCTGTGGCTTGGAAATTCCTCGAGAATTTGTCGGAGAAAAGTTGCCGCCAATTTTTAAAAAAATCAAAACGTTCAATTTTCTGTTTATTTTAAAAGTTTTTTTTTTTAAGAGTCAAAGCGCGCTCGACCTTACACTTTTTTTTTGGCGGTGTAGCCGTCGAGAACGTAAACTGTGACCGTCTCGCCATCCGGCAAGACTGCAAGGTGACCCTCCCCCACCCCCTCTCCCCGGAGACTCCGTCCGTGCTTGGCGTTCCACCCGGACGGCTGGGCGTCCGGCGCGTCGGGCTGCGCACAGTGGGTCAGAAGACCTCTGAGGTGGCCAAAATCCCGGACACGTTTTGAGCTCCAGAGTCGCTGAATGGGACTCGAATCGAACCTGTGACCCCACCAATAGATTCCTCGTTTGGAGAGCAAGCCATTAGTGGGGTCACACGTTCGATTCGAGTCCTATTTAGCGACTCTGGGGCTCAAAACGCGTCTAGAACTTCGGCCGCCTCAACGGTCTTCTGCCTTGTACCTCTATGGACCTGCTTTATGCCAAGCAATGACTGTGCTGCGCGTCTAGAGGCAGTGCCGACGACGCTTGGGTCCACTCCGCCGAGCGGCAGGCCCTGCTGGCCCTGCAGGCTGATTGGGGGCTGTGGTCGCCCTGACGAAAGCAACAGCAAACTGTCGGGAAGCGGCGCTGCTGGGGTACGGTACGGCACACTGTGGTCTCGGCCTCGCGGCCCCAAACGTGATACCCGCGCGCGCGCCACGCTCCGCGGCCCCCGTGGCCTCCCTGCATCTGCATCCTGAGCGGCCAGTCTCTCTCTCTCTCTGTCGCACTCACGGGGCGTGCCGTGGGGGTGCGAGAGGGACAGGGCGACTGTTTGTTGGTAAGCGTTCTGCCGGCCGCTTTCTTCCTCTGCGTGCGCGGTGCCTCGCGGTGGCCGGCGGTGCGCGGCGGCGTCGGGTTTCGAGCGCGTATCGCCAAGATGCCGCGTCCCCGAGGGCCTAACCCCGCTCCCTTCCGCCCTGCCGGGCCGACCCAGCCGCCCTTGAGGTAATAAGGCACCTGGCTTCCTCTGCGGGACGCACCGCCCGGGGGTGGGGCAGCACAGTGGGCCAGGAGACCGGCGGCCGAAAGTCTAGACGCATTTTGAGCTCCAGCGTCACTGAACAGGACTCGAACCGAACGTGTGACCCGAACGAGGAATCCGTTGATGGGGTCAATCGTTTCGGTTTGAGGTCCATTTAACGACTCTGGCGCTCGTAACGCGCGTCTAGAACTTTGGCCGCCGCCGCCGGTCGTCTGGCCCACTGTGGGCAGGGACTCCCTTTTCCTTCCCTCCCTTCGGCCCGTGCTTCCGCAGCCAGGTGCTCGGGCGCGCGTAGTGGCGTACTAGGTGCTCTGGATTCGCGGCACTTGGACCACTCGGCGCGTGACCTTGAGCCGTCCCCTCCCCTTCCCGCTTCCTGGTCCTCTTCCCCCCCCCTCCCCATGGACCTGCCCCTAGAAGAGCGATCAGCTGACGGGGAGGGGGGGGGGTTGAAGCCCGGAGGCCCGTTCGATCCGCCGTGCCCCGTTTGGCCGCCTCCCCCCTCTCTCTCCTCTCCACGCTGTGCGCAGGCAATTCTTGTATGAAAGCGCAGAAGGGGGTGGGGTGGGGGGGCACGCGGCCCCCGGGGGGTATGTCGGATTCGGAGAGTCGGCGAAATGAATTGGGCGGCGTCGCGGTGCACGCGCGGCGGGCCTAACTTGGGTTGGAGTGACGGCCCGTCCGCCCCCGCACCGCTGGCCGCCGCCTTGCTGTATCGCAGCCCCCTTCTCCTCCCGAACAATGCTTTTGCCGCCTCTTGCCGCCCTTCTTGCTTGGTTTCTGGGGCGTCCTCCGGACCGGCGCGTGACCGGCGCGTGACCGGCGCGTGACGCGCTCCCGGCACGTTGCGTAAGCCTATCGGCCGACCGGAGGGAGGGAGGGAGGGGGCTGCTTGGCTGCTTCTCACGCTCCCAAGTGCAGTGGGGCACGCGCGGCGCCTGCAGGTCGCTCTGTCTCTCTCGCACGCCTGGAGCATCCCGCACGGGCGAGAGAGAGAGAGGGAGAGAGAGAGGGAGAGCGCGGCAGCTGGCGGTGTGTTCGATGCCGCCATAGGCCGTGCGAGTGCGGCGAGAGTGACGCCGTGCGATTGTAATCGTTCGTTATTGTTTCTCTTTACGTCCCGATTGGCGCGTGCGACCGGGTTCCTCCTTTGCCGGAGCACCGCGCATCATCACTGCTGGCATGTCTCAACCTCTCCCCCCCGACCCACCAAACCGGTAGAGATCGGACATAAATTGAGTCAAATTACGCCGGAGCGGCCGGAGGACCGGAGAGATGGGGCGCGACGGTCTCTGACGGGGCGCCGCGTGATTTCCGAGACACGCGGCGGACGGCGCCGAATTGAATTGGACAAGCAGCCCGGGGTGGGATGCGCCCTTGGCGCTTCTGCTTGCGCTGCCCGCGGCCCCTTCTGGCCTTCTGGTTTTCTCAGTGCATGTGGAGCCCCCCTCTCTGTCGCTGTGCCCTCTGTGCTCTGTGCTCTCTGAAACCAGTCCTTGAGACCGCGTATCCCTTTTCCTTTTGGTGTGATCCTTCACGCGCACAGCCCCCTTTCCCCCCCATTTTCTCCCCCCTCTCCCCCCGCACTCCCGTCTCGCCCCGCATGGCCGCGAGGTATCGACCGGCCGGGGGTCGCCCGCTCCCCTGCATGCCCCCGCCGCCGACGCGGGGGCTTTCTTCCCCCCCCCCTCCCCTGCCCCCCCCCCCCACTTGTGCCGCCCGAATCTCCACTATCCCGACTAAAGCCGCTTCTGCACTCTAAATGTCTTCCGGTGAAAGGCTGCACCAACATATTATGATGCAGGTTTTTTTTTCATTACACAAGGAAAATTCCGCAAAATATAAGGTACAAAGAATATTTAAAGGTATGTTACAAAGGCAGCTGCCCCACCATGTTATAGAGAATTCTCTCCATAATATGGAGAATCTTCATTGTAAGACATTTAGCGTGTGGACGGCGAGGGAGTGCTTTGAGGAAGGCGGTGAGATGCGTTCATCGCTTTGTCCCCCCACCCTCGTCCTGGGAGGGGCATCCCTTCCCCCTCTTGCACGCGCGCCCTGTGGTGTCCCTGTGGGGCGTGTTGGCTGTGCTTGAATGGGCGGCGTGCTGCGCTAATCGCGGCGCCCGGGGGGGCGTTCCCGCTACGCGACAGCGTGTCGCCGTGTCCAGGGAACGGGGACTTCGAGTCCCATTTAGCGACTCTGGAGGGCAAAAGGCGTCTAGAATTTCGGCCGCCTCAACGGTCTTCTGACCCACGGTGAGGCCGCCGCCCGGTGGAAGGTGGCGGGGGGAGTCATCATCGGCGTAGTAAACAAACTGAAGCATGCGGAGCGAGGCTTCCCCCCCCCCTCGCCAACCCCCTCTGTACGTCCTGTGGGTAAACACACACGTTCGCTCTGTCACTGTTCTAAGGGCGTTGTACAGTGTCGCTTGGCTCTGCTCGCGCCGCTCAAATTTAGCCGCGTGCGAGGCGTTGAGAGACAAGGCCGCCCCCCTCCCGGGCTTCACTCCCAACACCACCCTCGTCTCTCTCGCGCCCTCAAGACATACGCCCCACGAGTGCGAGAGAGATGGGGCGAGGCAGCAGACGGCCCACCCGTGTGCCCGTGTGTTTGCGTGTGGAACATTGTGATCCCCCTTGGCGTCGCCGCGCTCATTCCGCTCGGCGGTGTGGATGGATTCCATTGGTGGGGGTCACGCGTTCGGTTCGAGTCCCGTTTACCGACTCTGGAGCTCACAAAACGCGTCGAAGATGGTGGCCGCCTGGCCCACTGTGGTGACGGCGCCTCGCAGTGGGTCCGCAGCGGCGCTCTCTGGCGGCGCCTCTGGAAGGCTTCTTCGTGTCGTCCTTGCCGCACGTCTCGGGACGACTCTCGGCTAATTGCGTTTCGGTGGGCCCGACTGCGACGGTTTGCGACGCGCGGCGGAGTGAACCAGAAAACGGCGCCGCGCTGCCAGTGCACAGTGGGTCAGAAAACCGACCGTTGAGGCGGCCAAAATTCTAGACGCGCTTTTGTGCTCCCAGAGTCGCTAAATGGGACTCGAATTGAACGTGTGGCCGCACCAGTGGATTGCCCGTGTGGAGAGCAGCGCGCGGATGCGGAGCGGGTTGCCTATCGCTGGACGGCGGGCGCCAGGCGCCTGGCCGGGTAGGCCATCTGCTGCGGCGCGCGCACGCGTGTGTCGGGCGCTGCCTGCCCTGTCGGGCGCTCGGGCCCTAAGCCGCGCCTTTGGTTCTCTCTGGAGGGTCTTCGGGAGGCGCGGTTCGAGTCTGTGGCGCTCTTGTTTGGGTTTGGTGTGGTTTCCGTTGCGCCCCATCGGGTGTTCGGGTTGCCCCCTCCCCCCCCCCCCCTCGGGTCGATGGCTCCCCCTCCCCGGCTGCCTGCGGCGGTGGAGTCGGCCAGAGGTGGGTGGCGGCGGGGCTGTCCTTGACCCCCGCGCCGTGAAATTGGTTGGCTGGGTAAATGCGGCCCTCGGGCTTGGCCTGGACTTGTCCTCGGAAGGAACATCAGTCTCGTCTTGGTCTGTTCAATCTAGTTTTAACCTCAGCTGGGTGTTTCGGTTGAGCCCGTGGGGCCTCCTGACGCCACGGTCCTTTGAACACGAGCTCTTCCCCCAGCTTTGTTGTTCGCCGCGAACCCTTTCTTTCTCCCAAATCGAGAGCAGCAGAATAAACCCTGGCCGGCAGCGTCCCGCTGGCTCGGCCGAGTGGCTGGCTGCGCTTAGCTGCGCTGGGTGGATGCAGATGGCGTGGAGTCCACACTGTGGACCGCCTTGCTGCCGAACACCTGTTGCTCGTTGACTTTTCGCGACGATGGTCGGAGAGCAATCCATTGGTGGGGTCACACGTTCGGTTCGAGTCCCATTTAGCGGACTCTTGAGCTCAGAACGCGTCGAGAGTTTGCGCCGTGCCGCTCGGACATTTGAATGCCTGGCGAGGTTGCCTATCGCTCAGGCCTGGCTGGCCGACCAGCGTTTCGAAAGAGGCGATACGTGTATTTTTGTCGTGCTGCACGCCGTCCCTCGGTTGGCCGGTGTCCAGCCCGGCGGCTCTGCGATGCCATGTGTCAACGAGACCGTCCTAACATAATTGTCTTGTGAGTTTCAGATCTCATTCACTGCACCAACGAGCCCAATGTTTCCATCCCTCAACTGGCTAATCTGCTCATTGAGCGCTCCCAGAATGCCAACTGGGTGGTGGTGTACAAAGCCCTTATCACTGTTCATCACATGATGTGTTACGGGAATGAGGTACGTCCAGATGCTAGTTAAATGTGCCAGTAAAATTTTTCAAATTTCGAAATCTAACATGCACCTTTGTTTTGCAGCGGTTTACCCAGTACTTAGCATCCAGCAACAGCACGTTTCAACTCAGTAACTTTTTAGATAAGAGTGGGGTCCAAGGTTTGTACAGAATGTGTAGTTTTCTTTTTCAATTGGAGAGGGGTTGGTGGCTAATTGGTGGCTGATTATAAAAGTCTAGGTGTTTATGTATTAATGGTGGAGAGGGTAGAATCCCATCTTTTCTATCAAACTATTCTTTTAGCCACTCTGATTTCTTTCCTTTCCCCACCTCTCCTCTCCATTCATTCTGTTGACAGAACCTCTAGTCTCTTTCTCTAGCATTGTGCTAATTTTTTCTTTCTGCTCCTTACCCGCTGCCAGGAGCTCGAGTGGGTAAGTCATGCAGAAATGGTCTTTCTTTCCTATTTTGTCTCTCTTAGTCTCTTAGATGTGCTTATAACATGTGCTGTACTGCTTCCTAACAATTGTTTACTGGTATTATTTTGTTTCTTTTTCTCTTTGGTTCATGGCAGCTCCAAATTATTTTTCTTACTGATTTCTGTTTTGTCTTCACAGGTTATGATATGTCTCCTTTCATCAGGAGATATGCAAAATATCTAAATGAAAAAGCATTGTCATATCGAACAGTAGCTTTTGATTTTTGCAAAGTGAAACGAGGGTAAGCTTTGTACAATTTTGCCTCCTGATGGTTATTTTTATGAATGTGTAGTTACCTACATGAACCTCTTACAGGAAAGAAGACGGTACCCTTCGCACAATGAACGCAGAAAAGTTGTTGAAGACCTTGCCTGTCCTTCAGTCGCAGCTGGATGCTTTGTTAGAATTTGATTGCTCACCGAATGACCTCACAAATGGTGTTATCAATATGTGCTTTATGCTGCTATTCCGCGACCTTATTCGTCTTTTTGCATGCTACAATGATGGCATTATTAACCTCCTTGGTAAGCAGGCATTCCCTTGATTCACTGTTATCTATGCAGTTGGGCACTTGAATTGATTTATTTTAATGTTGCAGAAAAATATTTTGATATGAATAAGAAACAATGTAGAGACGCATTAGATTTGTACAAAAAGTTCCTCATAAGGATGGACCGTGTTGGAGAGTTCCTGAAAGTAGCAGAGGTCAGTTTCATTTCTGTTTCCGCTGTTTATATCTATTTTATTTTTGGCTCTTTATTTTTCCCCCTGTATTCTGAGGTTGACTATGTGCAACTTTGTGTGTTCACAGAATGTTGGAATAGATAAGGGAGACATTCCAGATTTAACCAAGGCTCCTAGCAGCTTATTGGATGCATTGGAACAGCACTTAAATGCCCTGGAGGGCAAGAAGGGCAGTGCTGCCAACACTCCAACTCAATCAGCCAGGTATAATTAAATGTCTATTAAATCTGGAAATATTATTCATTGATTGTCACGTTTCATGGGGTTCCAACTTCATCTTTTTTTTTTTTTTTTTTTTTTGGTGGCTACCATTCTTTGCTTGCATGATGGTTATGGTGCTCATGGTGATGGCTGGGATAATTCTATGAGAAAATATGGTGCCTGGCATTGTGGTTTCTATCATAACTTGGATCCAGGTTTTTACTATATTCATACTGGGTGGCTAAGTGCTTTGCTGGGCAGGCTTTTTGTGCTTCAGTTGAGCCACCTGACTATGAGGTGCTGAGTTCGTTAAAATCTGGATCAGCAAGAAAACTTGAATGCGTCAATGTGATAGTAATGTATTATCAGTGGCCTGAGAAATGACCTTGTTTTAAGTGTCTTTAAGTGGACTTTTTCTCAATTTTAGAATGGAGGGTGTCTAGTTGTTTCTCTTCCGACTGAATACATTACATGTTATGTTGTGTTGCCATTGTTCTACATGGTTTAAAATCATATATGTCTTGATTGCATATTACTGCTGCGGTGTGGTCGCTGCTTGCAAGTGCTCCCTTCCACCTCTGGAGAAGAGTTGTTTCCTTTTCTGTTATCTTTTTTTTGCCTTATTGTTTGTTTGCATGTAGTCAGCTATGCTGACTTCATTGGGTATTTGAAGTGGTGTGGTCTCTTAAGCATTCTTATTTTCATCGACTCAAATAATATACTTTTATAAAAAGAGAAAAATAACTGTTCAGTTTTTTTTGAGTAGGTAGATCTGCATGCCTTGCTTCCCTAACAAAGCACGAGCACATATGATGTGTTTGGAGGTTTCAAATTGCAACTCCAAACTAACTTTGTCCCTTTGACTAGAGAACGTCATTCCATCCCCTTTGTCGTTAGATGTGCCAAAGCAACTGAAATCGTTGTCTGTTCTGCTTTTAAATAAACCTGCATGAATTTAATTACCCTGGAAGTGCACGTGGTTTCATGCATTACTTTATGATTTTACCTTACAACTGCTCTAAAATATACAGCCAACTTGTTTATTGTTTTATTTATTTTGTTTTGTTTTCTTTTTTTTTCCTTCCTTTCTTATTCCCATTACCTCTCTAATAAACTCAAATTCTGACACCACACCATTTGCTTTATTAACAAATGATTTGATTTCTGACTCTTCTCCTCAATCAATGTCTATGTCTCCTTCTCCTCTTCCTCCGCTCCTCTTCTCTCCTCACTCCTCCACCTTGGCACGGCACTGGCGCGATGACTCCGCAGCAACCGAACCAATGTTAAGTCCGGGGTGTCCGCCCTGTCTTCCACTAGCAGTGCATTTGGAACAGCAGCGAGCAGCGCCAGGCTGGACGAGCATGGAGGCCAGATAGACGAGGCCCTGCGACGGCAAGTTCTTGCAGAGGAGGAGGCCGCTATGAACCAATACAAAGTGAGTCGTTGTCATTACCCTTCTTTATACTGTGAGGGTATTTTTTATCATTTCCATCTATGCAATAATGATTGGTGCCTTGTTGCAGGCCAAAGTTTCGTCTCCTACCACAGGCCCCAGTACAAATCCTTTCCTGTCTTCTCCCACCATTACAAGCTCCGTCGACTTGTTTGCCCCTGTCGATGTTGGTAGCTCACAAGTAAGTCCGGAGGATGTGTTGAAATATGTATCTTGTTGGAATGCAGGGTTTTACATGTATTTTGACCGCCTCCTTTTCCTGCAGCAACACCAGTCTTCGAAAGCTTCCGATGATCTCCTTCAGCTGAGTGGAAATCCATTTGCTGACATGTTCGGATCCGGCCCTGCCCCAGCTGCCGCTCCTGCGCCCGTACCTGCTGCCAACTCATGGATGTCCAACGGTAATGCCGTCCACTTTGATATCTTAATGGTTGCTTCTGTTTTTGTTATGGGAGTTATTTATCTTGCTCTGAATCAGGTTTTGCTGGTGGTGCTGCACCTGCTCCAATGAACAACAATGCCTTTGCTATCTTTGGTGATGCTGAAGCAACGAGTAATGGTGAGAATCAGTTTGGTTCTATTTTGAAAAGAAATTTCATAATTTGTTTCATTTTTGTTGTTGCCTGGGTCTCCTGGATTTAGAGTGGTTTTGTGAGGGGTCATTGCACCACCCTAACCATTTTAGTGGACGTTATTTTCATTCTAAAAGCCCCATTTCATCATGTGCGAGTATCCTCACAAATCATGGCCAATCCTGTTGTCAGCACATGCTTCCCAAGTCCAGCCTGCCATTCCCACCTCTCAACCATCCTTTTAACTATTGACATGTCTACCTCAAGTGAACTCCTCCTAGCTGTTTACCCTGCTTTCATGAACCGAGCCTACATTTTGACTTGCACAATTAAAATGTTTTTCTCGATTGTTCAGGGAGTTGTAAAACTTCCACCAATTTCCTCAAGTTCAGATAACTGGGTGCTTTTGTGGGATTTGCTGGGGCTTAATGTTTGACTTGGTACTTCTAATAGTAATTGGTTAGAATTTTTCCAATTTGGTAGATGTTTCTCTCCTACTTTTTATGCATCTCTCACAAATTTAAGTTACTTGTAGAGTTTATTTTGACTTGGTTTTTGTGCACACTTTTTACACCTCAGTGTTCGACTTTAATTTTACTTTGGGGGCTAAAAGAGTGGAAATTTTATTTTTGAAGTGCATGGAATATTTCCCACATGTTCTAGTGCTTTGGCATAGTAAAGAACATCTTTATTTTAATTTGGACATGTTTATTTTTTATTTGGATGAGAAATGGATGTGTTGGAAAGGGAGTTGTATTATGGATTAGTGATTAGAAGGCACAGCACATCAGTTGCATTTTACATTGTGTGGGGATGACCTTGCTGGAAAGGAGCTGACTAGCTGGTGTTCTCCCCTCAGGCCAGATAACTAATGTCTCTAGGCGATTGAAGGCATGGTTTAAATCCTTCCGATCGTGGGGACATACTGGTAGCCTTGCACAGGATATTCGCACATGGTCAATGTCTGCGCTACCATGTCAAGTGTGGGGCGGATGTATTGTGCCTTCTGTTGGGCTGGGCGGTGGCTACGTAACATGCACAAAGCTGTTGAAAGCGTAACAACTGTGTCTTTTTGTGCAAGCTGCTATGATGGGAGGAGCGGGTAGTCTTGGGGGTGTGACGAACGTGGCTGGCGGCCCCCCTGGCGGTGTCCCGTCCCCGGCAGTGTCTGCCTCCCCTGCCCGCGCCGCCCCAGCCCCCGCGGTGGACGTGTTCGGGGGCGGCTTGTTCGGGGCGCCGCCGCCCCAGGGCTCCCCTGCCCGCCCCCCCGCTCCCGTTGGGGACAGCCCCAGCGTGTCCCTAAGCAACTCCCCCGCGCGTCGCGCCAGCAAGTCGGCCTTCGATGACCTGAACGACAGCATCCGCGCTGCGCTGGGCTCGCCGGCCAAGCAGACGGGCCCCATGGCGGCGCAGGCCCCCGGGGGCGGGGCGCCGCAGGGGGGTGGCGTGGGAGTGCCGGCCATGCCGGGGGCGGCCGGAGTGCCGCTGGGGGCGGCGCAGTTCCCGCCGGGGCTGGTCGGATACGGATCGCCGGCTAAGCAGCCCGCTGCCGTGGCAGGTGAAGTGGTTGACGTGGAATCTGTGGCTTGCTTCTAGACAGACTGCTAGCATAGCTCTGGCCACCGTTGATGATGTATACGTTCAAATGTAGCCTATGAGCTCTACTGTAAGTCTCGTTATGTTGCACCTCACTGTCCTCACTGGTCCTTAATCAAATTTGACCCGGCATTCAACATATCCATTATGTAATATGGGTGGGGAGCAAAAAAATAATTATTTTAAGGGTTGTGGATTTAAAAAAAAAATTAATTTTTTAACCACCCCTGATTTTAATTTTTTTCAATCCTTTGTCGTTTTTTTTAGATTTATAATTTTCTTTGCTATTCTCTTCAAGTTGTGTTTTTAATCCATTTTGGGGGTCACAGTATCATGAGGTCTTCATTTGAGCTCTGCATTGGCTGCCCTTGCATATTCTTTGATTTACGTCTCTATAGTATGCATATTTTCTGAATGATTTTTGGTCCTGATTTTGTAATTCAGCATGAGTTGAAGTTTGTAGGCTCAGTTCATTCTGTATTGTCCTGTCAAGATGCCCTGACCTAGTTACATTTTCTTTACTGTGCCATTGTAACCTTTGCTCGCTCACACCTAGTTTACTGGTGAGTACAGGAAATGTAGCTTTGGGAGCCTAAAGCCAGAGGGCCAATGCTTATCTAATTCTCTAAATACTGTAACTAAAATCGTTTGCCGTAACTGCCCTCGCTTTACACACCATTGTCCCAGTTTGCGTTGATGTGAACGGAGTAGGTAGCTCTTTTAAGTCACTAGTAATGTACTGCGATGGAGCCCCCTTTAGGTAGGACCGACACCTCAGGCTTGTTGTACCCAGGGTAATGTGTTGTCTGCTTGTTTGTGCATGGTCGTGTTGCTTACTCTGCTGCTTGTGCTGGCGTGGTGTCGGGCAGGCTCCGTGTTTGACGCACTAGGCGAGGTTCTCCAGCCAGCGGGGGGTTCATCTGTGGCGGTTTCAGCAGCGGGAGCGGCGTCCCAGTCTGCAAGCGGCAAAGTTCTCACTGGGGACTTGGACTCCAGCCTTGCTTCGCTTGCTGAGAACCTTTCCATGAATAAAGGAGCGCAGCAAAATGTCAAGTGAGTGTCTGGGTCTTTCGATAAAATTTTGTTATATGATGCAACCATCTTACACTCAGCACTCGCCATGATCTTGTCGTCTCAAATTATTTTCAGGGGTGTGCAGTGGAACTCACCAAAGAACACAGCGAAAGCAGGTGGTGTAGCTGGTGGATGGACACCTCAACCAATGGCAGCAACAACTGGTGCCAACTATAGACCTATGGTATGAATTTTTCAATTCTCTTCAACTGTAGTTTGTGCATTGTATGAGTAATTTTAGTAGATGACTTCAGGCAAGTTTCAAATGAAGTAGGCACCATAATTCTGAGTGATTTTGAAAGCCTCTTTGGTCTGAAGGCACTGTTTCTAGTACAGTAAAAAGATTTGGGTGCACAGGGTCCCAACAGTGTAGACTTTCCCCCAATATTTGAAGTAACATTCCATGCTTATAAGATTGTATCTGAATCTTAAGTTGAACACACTTGGGAGCCCCACATTTGCCAAACATTTTTTTAGTTGACTTCTAGGATTGGCTAAATTCCTGGACAGGTTCCAACTCATTTGTAGATTTGTGCATGCCGGACTATTGCAGTTTTATAGCATTCTTGCACAATTATAGCAGAGTTAGCAGCATAAGCTGTGGAATGGCAGGCTTGGCCGTGTAGCCAAAGCTACTTAAATGTCCATTATTTGTCATGCTTTTAAAAAGTTTGCCAAAGTTTGAAGTGATTAAGACCCAATTTTGTTTTCTACTATTGCAATGAGCAATAGTGGCTACAAGTAGTGCTGTCCCCTCACTTGACTAGCGGCAGCTTGCATGATGAGCTGGTTGCTGTTTCAGGGGCAAGGAATGGCTTCGTCAATGAATTTTCATATGGGCATGAATATGGATATGAATATGCCTACTCAG
This sequence comes from Stenchaetothrips biformis, assembly GCA_030522485.1. NCBI lineage: Eukaryota > Metazoa > Arthropoda > Insecta > Thysanoptera > Thripidae > Stenchaetothrips > Stenchaetothrips biformis. The sequence goes on along the minus strand of CM060097.1, from coordinate 8,381,396 downwards.
TTCCCTGCCATGCAATCAATGGTGAGTACCAACCGCTTATGCCAAAAGACTGCCCCAGGGGTCAACATTAATAACATAACTAAACAAGCTAATTCAATGATATTAGAAAATCTTGACTGTCATTCATTGATTTTCTCCTGTCTTTCTTCCCCACCCTTCTCTTTCCTGATAGTTTCAAACTTTTGCCACCTCCATTGTTTTGAGTGGGTAGACTCGGATCTCAGTGCTGTGCTTGTATTTGAAGCTTTTAGATGTTACATAATTGCTAGCCCCACTAAAGTAATTTTGTTTTATTTCTGACTCTAGTGCAGCTACAGTATTGAGGTGCCTTCTGGATTTTTATTGTAGCACTTGCCACTGTACAGTACTCTGGAAAAGTACCTTGCTTAGTTACACCCCACAATCTTATTGAGAAACTCAAGTACCCTTTTTAATTTGTATATAGTTGGAGAAGTAATTTTTTGAAAATCGAAAATTGCTTAATTGGAGAAAAGTAATTAGCACTGGATTAACTGTTTCCTCACACTTCTGCACTCAAACTTTTAAGCTTGCACTTGAATGGTGCATCTACATACAGGATGGCATTACTAATCTGTGCACACTGTGATTATCAGCCGATCCCCTGCCTGATGTAAGAGAGAATCTTCTTTTTCTAAATTTAATGTTTGTACACTATTTGACATTCTTTATTACTTTTCTGTCTTTGGTGCTGGCTAATACGCTTTCACTTGATGCCTAGCTAAGTGATTTTGCAAGTGAAAGAGAGCATGTTTGTACATTAATATTTGGCATTCCTCCCTTACAAAAAAATAAATACTGCAATGAAACTTGAATTCAAAGTTTTACTTTAATGAAATTTGAGAAAGCGTGTTGCATAAACAGTTAATGGTGACACACGTTTGCAGAGTTGTTTTAGGATCAGGCCTTTCTGTAAATAAAGCACAGGTGAAAGTATTCAGGAATTGTGTGTGCATCCAAATTGAATCTCAAAGTCTCAAGTCGAAGCAGGGAGACTCCACTTTTCTCACGTCAACTACGCTAATGGAACATTTCGAACTGCCTTTTTGGTTTCTTCTGCCGCTTTCCCCTGTGCTTTCCATGTGTAAGACATTTTTTCTGACTCACTCGGTGCAACCTGGACTCACTGTTCTGTTCTTGTCGTGCTCCGTCCCACAGCAGGGCATGCCTGGCATGGTTCCTGTCCAGGGCATGGCTCCTCAGGGCATAGCCCCCCAGTCTGCGCCGGGTATGGTGCCAATGCGGCCCGGGGTTCCTGCGGGTGTGCCCATGATGGGTGGAGGTGCTGGTGGCGGTAGCATGGGTCCTGCACAGCCCGGACAGCCGATCCAGGCGCAACCACAGACGATGGATCCGTTCGGGGCGCTGTGAGCGCCGAGCTCGCCGGTGTGGCCCTGCGCCCTGCACAGCTCTACGCAGCCCTATGCACTCTCTAGGTATTGCTAAGGCTTTCTGATGCACCCTTTCTGTAACTACTATTACTACCACAACTCGCTCCTTCAAAGAGGAAGGGAAGGGACGGATTGCTTTTCTGCACTGTTGGGTCTATTATGTGTGTGTAAATCATTCAGTCCATGTAAATTAATTACTAACATCAATTTTTGCAAGTAATATTTTTGTGACTTTGTATTTCTTCTTTGTCTGTCCAGTATGTACAGAGATCTATGCTTTCTCTGAAGGCTTGATTTTTCTTCAAAAGATTAAGCTTTTTTGGCTGCGGAGGAAAAATCTTTGTGGTTTAGTCTCTTTTATGACCAAAGATTTCTTCTGAACATTTATTTGCAACAAATTAAGCCAATAATTACTTGTTCGGTTTATTATGCCCAGCCTGTCTCCTTCCCTTGCCAGACCGCTGTGTCCATTATTCTTCAATCTATTGGCGGGCCCCTTTCCAATTACTAATGTTTTCATTTTGTTGTTGCAGGATTTCAAGTGGAACTAACTGCACCATGTTTGTAAATATCGTTAAATTTTTAAGAATTTTGTGGCAAGACAGCAGTTTGATGATCTGGATTTTGCTGTGGACGGAAAGGCATTGCTTCTCGTGGCCTGAGTGCTTATCTCTCTCCAAGTTAACCAGACCTTCATAATCTGTCTGTATGGAGGCTAAGTGTCCTTTCAGTAGGTTTTTTAGATATTGCTGTTAATTTTTTTTTTTATTGTTGTTGGTTTGGTTCCTTTGTTTTCAATCAACCAAATTACTTCCAAGGCACTATACTGACAACGGGTTTTTTAATAAACTATTAGGATACATATCTTTCAATATTTGCTTTAATAAATATTTTGGTCTGTTCACTGGCAGATCGTTTTAGTTATTGTTAATTTTGTTTCTATGTTATGTTTTAAATTGTTGCTGGTTTAAAGTTAATTTGTACTGATATGCCTCAGATCATGTTAGTGGCTGCACAAATAGTCTGTTACTGCCTGCATTGTTTAGTGATGTATTTAATGGCATGCTGTTGAGGGCTTATGATGTATTGCCGTATTTCCTTGTCAAAATACTCATGAGTGAATGATGCAAGATTGTGATAAGTTGTTTTGAAGTGTGTGTGTGTGTGAATGTGAGTGTTCGTATTTGTTGTCAAATGATTATACTGTGTGCTTGTGAAATGCTGAAGTGACATTATGGCAGTGGCTTATTGGTTCTGGCTCAGTGTCCACTTTGCATTTGTTGTATTATAAAAATTATTTTATAGGTAGTGAATGCGCCCAGATGTGTGTACATACGTAGTTTTAGACCTTTGTATAAAAAGATAGGAGTGTTTGGAGACAATACATGGTACTGGTCCTTAATAGTTGAGGAACTGTACTTCTAAATCAAACAATAGATTCAGGAAATATTTCCGTACTATGTATAAAATAATGATGAAATGTATGATTGGAGAAAGAAACCATTTGATGTTACCTAGACAAGTGACCGAAAATCTTTGTACCACTTCATAATTTACTGTATTAACAGCTAGGTGAAGTAATGAATGCTTTGAAAGCAAACTCTTGCTTTCTCTTTGTAGATAAATTTATTGCAGCAAATTGTATAGCAAAGTGTAAACTGGTTAAATGTGCTGTTCCCTTCTGCTGTGAGAATATAAATATGTATAGTTCAAAGTAAATGTGCACGAATTTGAGACATGTATAAATATGGTTATGAAAGAAAATATATGTATACAGAAAAAATATAAATTATATATATATATGGATATATGTCAAATGAATGAAATTGCCATGTTGTGCTATTTTCGAACTTGAGCTTTTCAGAATCTTTATTTGGTTAGGCTCGAGTATTTTCTGTTAGATTTTTAAAATTATTAACATTCCAGATGGATATGGATATTCCAGTGCAATAACTATAATGTGGCTAGAGTACGTGAGCCTGGGTTTGATGTGCATCTGATCCTTTCCATGCTCCGCAATTTAATGCTGTAAGAAATGTGATTTGTTTTTTGAGAAATGTGGATGAGACATTTGAACACTACTTTCGATGTATGTTGGTTGATGGACATTTAGTGCTAGCCCCTCTCATTTCTCATGAGAAATGAACAAGAACAGTATTGGCGCTATTTGTGCTTGCCTTGGATGGTGTACTGGAATCAATTTTTTTGCAAGCTCACCTCATGTTAATTTATTGCCATGTATTCCTGTGTTAACGTTTTTCATAGCTCTTTATATAAACCTTTCTTTCTACAGTACTTCTTTTTTTTTTTTCGGATTGTAGCAAGAAAATAAAACATGTAAAGTGGAATAGTGTTCTCATCCTTTTCATTCTCCTTTATCTGGAACTGTTGAAATCTACAGCATGAGGACAATTGATCCTTGGATTTAAAAGTACATATTCAGACCAACGCCTTGCATTTTTATTTCTACGCTTTTAAAAAATTTACAATTCAAAGTGGATCATATTCTTCATAGCAGAGATGAAGCCCTAATCCAGAAAGTAATGTCTTTTGACATTTGACTTATATACAAACAATCCCTCATTCCAAACACGTTAAGTTGTAACATTGAAAATGGTACACGGAGACACGCAGTTGCATCTTGAATCGCTCTGGAGTGGGAGCGAGGGTGTAGCTTCAAGTGGTGGTGTGGGTCCAGGACCAGCACTTGAAGCAGTTCACCTACTGCTTCTCACTCAAAACAAAGTCATCTCAGCACGCTTGATGTAATAACGAACCATTGCAACTGCCACAACAATGGGGGGGAAAAATTGATCTTCTACTTTGGAAAGGTCTTGATGACGGACAAAAATGTGGAAAACAGAAAAAGAAGGTGGACTGCAACTACCACACAACTTGGTGCGTCATCTACGGGCGCTTAGCGGCGCCGGCCAAATCTGAGGAAAACGTGGTCGACGTCTTGCCTCTTGACTCCGCTGTCCACCAGGGGGGCGTTCTCCCGCAGCACTGAATCAGAAAGCAGAAAATGAAACAACATTTAATGACAAATTGGCAAAAGGAACGGAAATGGTCTCACTGAGCCACAAGCCGAACAAAAGCTTCTAATTCAAGATTCCTCATTTTATTTCCAAAAGGAAATAGAAAGCTAGGAAAGGCAGTGCCAAAGAAAGTGCAGCGTGCGACCAGCACCTTGTCAGGGAAAAAAAATATCTGTGCCGTCAATACCCTTGCCACATGAGGTGCCATGGTGTGGGGTATCGCCAGGGAGCAGGGACTTTTTTTCCCATCGACACAGGACGATACCCCGCGCGTGACACGCCACGGCTCCTTTACGGCAAGGACTCTTGGCGCGAGGCGCGAGACGCGAGGTGTTGAAGGGATGGATCTACACTACACAGAGCGAGCCTGACCTTCGGACTCACTCTGCAGCGTCCCCTTGTCGTCCAGGTAGGTCTCCATGGCGTTGGACAGCTCGTACATGGTGGTGAGGGCGGCGCACACCTTGCGGATGCGGTCCGTGCCCGTGGCCAGCACCGAGGGGTGGCACTGCGGCAGCGTCATGGCCTGGCCGGGGCTCGGCGCCATGCAGGCCGCCAGCACGGCCAGCACGGCCAGCAGCGGAACGCAGCGCATCCTGCAACGACAGACATCGTGGCGTTGAACCGTGAACCCATGTTTGAGCCAACCTCCGCCAGATGGCGCTGCAAGTGGCTTCCGACGCTTCCCTCGCGGTTACTAGATACGGCGCTCTTACAACAAGTGCCAGAATTTTCGACTTATTCGTTGCTGAACGTTGCTAACGCTGGGGTATAATCGGCGAATTTTTTGACGGGACCAGCTCATTCCTTCTTGGGCGGCCCTAATAATTGGATTACGTTGCACGTGACCGACCTCCTTCACCACTCTTGGTGAGTCGCGCTTGTAGACGTCTCACTGCGGTCGCCTCCACGGAAAGGGACTCTGAAATCGAGTCCGAGAAAGCGCGCAAGGTGCCCCGCCCCACTCCTCCATATTCCGGCCTGGCCAAGAGCCTCAGCTCCCTGAAGAATAAAGGTCCCGGGTCTGCGAGTGCGGGCGGCTAGACCTGGACGATCCATCTGGCCAACACGAGGCACCCAGCGGGCAGAGTCCATCTCTCTCGCACCCCTAGGGTACGCCCCATGAGTGCGAGAGAGACAGCAGGGGGCGCCTTCTTGTCAAACGCGGCAGGACGCGTGTTTGAAGAGATCCTCCTTTGTCCGCGGCAGGCGGGGCGCTCCTTACCGATCCCGAGGGTCGTTCCCGTCGCTCTGTCTCTCTCGCACTCACCGGGTGCCTCGCATAGGAGAGAGAGAGAGAGAGAGAGAGAGAGAAGAGAGAGAGAGAGAGAGAGAAGAGAGAGAGAGAGAGAGAGAGAGAGAGAGGAGAGAGAGAGAGAGAGAGAGAGAGAGCCCTCGCAGCCTGCGGTGGTCCGCGTCGCGAGGAGCCCGCGGAGCGCCCGCGGACGGCGGGATGGGCAACCCGCGGCACGCGGACGCGGGCTCGCTGTCCTGTTGCCTACCCGCGGGAACGCAGGCGCTTCAGCCGGAGACAAAATCATTTCCATTCGTTTTGTTTTTGCTTATTTTCTGGCAACAGGATGAAAGGGCGAAGAAAGCTCGGCGCAAAGTCATGGCCCACGCCCCCATGGCGTTAAGTTTGAGCCGATTTCTTCGTGGAACGATCGGCTTAAGAGGTATGAGTTATGAGTTACCAGCGCCGTGGGTGCGTACACGGGATCCTCGTAGCAGAAAAATAGTCCGTCCGTCCGTTCGTCTGTCCGTTCCGTGGTGGGACCTCATAAAGAAGCGACGTATCCCAAAACCGCGAGGGAAGCGTCGGTAGTGACAGGCAGCGCGCTCCGGCGGACCGGCTCAAACCCGCTGAACGGTCCGTCGCTCTGTCTGTCTCGCGCTCGAGGGGGGGGGGGTGCCTGAGAGAGACGGAGCGACGCACCGCCGTGCGAGATCAAGTGTGCAGCATAGTTCACTCCACTTTGTGTTCTTGTCATCGCGGCCGTCCAGCCAAGCATCCTCCGCTCCTTTAGCGGTTCTCGGTATACTTCCTCCTCGCGGTCTTGGCTCTTTGTCCGCCGCCTCTCCCCCACATTCCCCGCGCCCCCGCCTCACAGTGGGCTAGAGGACCGTTGGGCCGGCCAAAACTCGAGACACGTTTTGTGTTCCAGAGGCGCTAAATGGGACTCGAACCGAACGTGTGACCCCCATCAAGGGATAGCTCTTCGGATGAGGAATCCATTGGTGGGGTCACACGTTCGGTTCGAGTCCTGTGTAGCGACTCAGAGCTCGAAACGCGTCCAGAATTTCGGCCACCTGCGCAGGTCTTCTGGCCCACTGTGTGCCTCCGCTATTTTGCCGCGTTAATCACGCTTCTGAGACGCCCGCGCTCTACTCAGCGGGGCGGCAAACGCGGGAAACAATATTCGGGCGCGCGGGAAACACGAGGGCGGGACGCGATGCAGCGGCGAGGTATATTTTCATAAGTTTGACGCGGCACAGCGACCGGTCCGTTACTCCTGCTTGGCCACACCTTTTTTTTTCTTTGTTTTCACAGTTGCCGCTGTTGTTGTTTTTCGTGTTGTTTTCTGCTTATTACTGCAAAATGAAAACGGGGGCCAGCAGCGGCTGTGGGTGGGCGAGCGGCAGGGAACGGAAGGGCGCGGACGCGCGGACGGGCGCTGCCACTGTCGTGTGTCTGTCAGTAAAAGCGAGTGACCCGAGCCTGGGGTGGAGTCGGAGCACTGGCTGCGACTGGACGTGTGTGTCGTGTGCCATGCACGGACAGAAGACACCGATTAGTGGAGCCGTTCAGTTGTTTGGAAAACCCGAACAGCTTTGTACTTCTAATAAAAAGGCGGCCGGTCTCGCCGCTCCGTGAGCCAGCGTCTAAATCCCAACGCGACGACTCTCGACCCCCACCCAGCAAACACAACCGTCTTCACACACTACCACCCCCATTCCACCCCCCCCCCCCCACACACACACACACCGGCGCGCACTTTCTCTTGCTCCTTTCGGATCCATCCCACGACAAAGGAAGGCATCGTGTGTGGAATTAATAGTCTCTCTGTCTCTTTCGCGGTCGTTTCCCCTCCTGGCCGGGTCAATCTCGTATCATTGGCCACTGGCCCAGAAAAGGGATGCACAAAGTCGAACAGATTTTTTTATTTTCGTTAAAGTGCCGGCTGGTTTTTTTTTTTTCTTTGATAAACGACTTTCCTCCTCCTCTCTTTCCCTATGGATGCGCCAACAATAAGCAGGCGGAGAGGGGTTCTAGAAAAAGGGGCACCGTATAATATCCACTCTGCTCCATAAAGCAGTCTCTCATTCTCTCTCTCAGACCAGGGGCGCCAGGGCCCTGCATGGCCGAGGGGCGGGGGTCTAAAAGAGAAGCTCACTCGGTGGGATGAGATCAGTGGCAGCCTAATGCACCTCGGGATGGGATCACGGCGACGAATAACACCTTTTCCGCACCTTCTTCACTCCTCGCTCCACCTTTGTTTCGTCCGCGCACGTCTTGTTCTTGTTGTTGGCGTAGCAGCACTCGCCAGCAGCGGGGCGGTGTTGTTGTTGTTGTTGGCGCTGCTGTGTTTCGGAGCAAGGATCGGTTTCTAATGAGACGCTTTTCCGGCCACGCGTCGTCCAGACCACCTTCTGGCAAGGAGACACCCAGCGGTGTGTGTAGGATAGAGGGCTAGAGCCCTCTAGTAAGTGTAGGGCTGCTGGTGTGGGCGCAGCCGGGCTGCTTGCAGGAGTTGCAGGAAGTTTGCCTCGTGGGCACGGAGCACTACTCATTACAGCCTTGCGTATGATAAGCCGTACTGACTGGCTGCTAACGACAAGCCGCGGTGCCACGCATGCTGCTGGAGTACGTGCCTTAGGATGCATGCACATGCGCGCGCGCACACACACACACACACACAGTATTGTTCCCGCGACGCCTTCCTAATTCCCCTCGGCAGACAAATTATGGCATACATTGGCCTGGATATCGCGCCGCGCCGCGTCTGGTCGCGTCCCGCAGCTTGCGGCGACGCGCACGCCGCACGGGAGGAGACTTGGCGGAGGACGCCACGCCCACTCAAGCTGCCCCGGCTGGTTCTGGTTCTGGGTTCCAGGTGGGCGAGTTCAATTCGCAAGACACACAGCCTGGCGTACGTGTCGGCCGGCCGCCTCGCCGCGCACCCTGTCCCTCCCCTGAACCCCGCCGCCGCCGCCGCCGTGGTGGCTCGGCAGTGCCAACATCACCCCTGCCGGCTAACCAGCAGCGTCGTCGCTCTGTCTCTCTCGCACTCACGGGGCGCCCCGCAGAGCGCGCGAGAGAGACAGAGCGACGCAGCGCCGCGTGCCTGCAAAGAGCAGCCGGACTAACAGGACGAGGCACTCGTATAATTGACGGTGGGACTGCCCTGCGGCTGCGGGCGGTGAGGCCGGCGGCGCCACGGCCGGGGTGTGACTCCAATTTGGCCTCATCACGCACAAACGCGCGCAAAACAACACATCCACATGTGCACGTATATATAGTCCCCCCCTCCCCCCACAAAAAAAGAAATGAAACACAACAAATAAACAAACATACCGAAAAAGAACTACGTACGCGAGGAAGCCCGTGAGTGAGTTCTGGAACGCATATTTTTTAAGAAAGGAAAGACTATCTCGTAGAGTTGAACCCATGTTTGAGCCACCGTCCGTCAGATGGCGCTGCGAGCAATCTCCGACTCTTCCCTCGCGGTTACTTGATACACCGCTCTTACAACAAGTTCAAGAATTGCGCCAGCAATTATATGCCGTGGCCGGAGCCGGCCGCCAATGAACCCAATTTTTGAAGGGGCCAGCTCATTCCTTCTTGAGCGGTCCTAATATTTACCTTGCAATAAGCCACGTGGCTTGCTTCCCCGCCCTAGTGAGTCACGCTAGAGGTCTTCATACTGCGGTCACACCACGGAAATGAACGTCCGTCGGATGGCACTGCGACCTATTTCCGACGCTTCCCTGGCGGTTACTAGATACGGCGCTCTTAAATCAAGTCCTGGAATATCACCTCCCGTCACTGTTGTTATCCCTCAATCCAAATATAATCCTTGCAGGGCCTTGTTAATTGCATTCTGAGCGATTCCTAGTACGCCGTTCTTCCAATAGCCGCGCTAGACGTTGGCAGAATCAATTAAGTTCGCCCTCGCGGCGCACGCATTTAGATCCAGTAGCTACCACCGCCAGCCCCACCCAGTGATTCAGGAGGCGTCGGTAAGTTTGAACCCGCTGCCGTTAGCTGTCGTTGGGCGCGACTGTTTTGCAGCATTCTATTAACCCGCCGGCACATCTAGCCGCAGCTATTACCGTTACCGTGGTTACCGACACCATTAGTGCACAGTGGGCCGCAGTGCTGCAGCGGTGCAACGGGCCGTCGAACCCGCACTGTTCGGGATGAGCCTGCCGCAGGTTCAGACTTGTAGTTCCGCAGGCTGGCCGAAGCGACACAACTGTCGTTCGGACTTGCAACATTTTACAGCGAAGCGGCTCGCAGCTTCCAGCGCATCAATCCCACTTAGCGGCCATCTTCCTCGCAGCATGCTGCCTCTGCCGCCGTCCTGGGGGGCGCGCTGCGTTCGGCCCTGAATTATGCAGGTTCACTGCCGCTGGCAACCGCCAACTGTTGTTGAAAATTGCGGGGGGGGGGATATTAAAATCAAAGAATAGAGCAATCTTGGCGGATCTTTTTAAGTCGAAGTGGCAGCCCTCTAGAGTCTCAAAATTGAACAGCACCAAGACCAAGAGGTCGGGCGGCAATAACTTCATCATCAATCTGAAGCCGAAAAAGTGAAAACAGCACAGGCATCGGCAGTAAGAGCCTGACGTCGCGCACTGCAAGAAAATACCACAACAAAAGTACAACAAATCCTGCCAAATTTTTAAGTCAGTTGTTTCAGTCATTTTTTTGTACAGTGCGTGTCTGAGTGAGTGAGGCACAGGTTAGGGTAGGCGGGGGCGCCACCCCGCCCCGAGGGGTGACCCACTGTCAGATTTTGTGAACTATGAATGTGATAGAATGGGCAAGATTTCTGCTGTATTTGTCACACTTGTTGCCTACTTACAGGCGTACAATGAATGTGGGAAGTTGTTCCCCCTCGCCCGGCCCCGCCCCGCCTCGCGCCCACGCGCCCGCGCCGACAGGGTGAGGTGTGCGAGGCGGGCGTTTAGCGCGGCCTTTAGAAACCGACATGAAAGAGGGTCGACTTACTCTCTTTAATCGCGCTTTGAATTACAAACGAAGCCGTTTAGCGTTCAGCGCGTGAAATCTTGACGTGCCCGCCCCTGCGCGCCGTGACGGGGAGGCGGCTGCAGGGGATTGGCCCGCCCACGCGGCACCGCCTGCTTTCGGACAGCTCTCTCTCTCTCTGCAGGCAAGAGTGACGAAAGCACCGTTCGGAAGCACCCTGCCGGCACTAACGCTGAGCCGCGGAGTTGCGCGTCACTTTGCCACCCTTCGGGTCCCTTCAACACCTCTCCCCTCCCCCCACCTTATTGCGCCTCGAATTTCCTCCCCGCTCGCGCGTACTCACACGCGCGCACACACACACACACACACACGCACACACACGCACACACAAGAAGTCACGTGCGCCTGGTGCAGAATGGTGTGTCCGGTTCTGTGCGGCGGCACCGAGGCGAAACGTCCGGAAGTGACAAGGCGGAGCTGTTTTTCTCTCCCTTTCCTCTCTCTCTCTCTCTGTCTCTCTCTCTCTCTCTCTGTCTCTCTCTCTCTCTCTCTCTCTCTCTCTCTCTCTCTCTCTCTCTCTCTCTCTCTCTCTCTCTCTCTCTCTCTCTCTCTCTCTCTCTCTCTCTCTCTCTCTCTCTCTCTCTCTCTCTCTCTTCTCCCCTCGTGGTGCCCTGGGGGCCTCGGGGCTGCTCAGAGGCGCCACCGTATGTTGGCCAACCCGCACCCTCAGACCCTCATTCATTACGCTCATACGAGTGACTTTCTTATCGAGTCAAATTAACGGCACGCTGTACAACTGCGACTACAAGGTATATAGGCGAAACGTGTTGCGTGTGGCAGTAACCCCCCCCCCCCTCAAGGCCACGGACAACGGGCAGGCGCAGCAGACTGATACACCGAGAGGCGACGTTTGCGACACTTCATCTCTCTCATACATGTACGGTAATTACGCCCCGTGAGTGCGAGAGAGACAGAGCGACGAAAACGACTCTCGAAATCAGCCTGCAGCAGCAGGCGGCGCGGCGGCGGAGTCCAAGGGAAGTTGGAGGGAGCAGCGCCGCCGCGAGTTGCCTATTGGCCCGGGGCGAGGCGGGCCCGGCCGGACCGTGGCCTTTGCCTCGCCGGGCTACGCGGCTTCGCCGGGCTGGGCGTTGCTTCCTGTGTCACTTTGTGCCGTCCATGGCTGTCCGCGCATGCCACAGTCATGCGGCCACTGTCCGCGGATGCGGCCGCCTGGACGGCCTGCAACCAGCAGAGACGAGCAGACGAAACATGATTGCTCCACAGAGCGACCCGAACACTGCACAGTGGGCCAGAGGACCGGCGCTAGCGGCCAAAACTCTGGACGCGTTTCAAGCTAAAACAGCAATGAGAACAAAAAAAAAAAGTTTTTAAAATTGGAGAAATTTTGCATTGAGTAAAGCTTGCGCCGAATTGACCGTCGGTAACATGGCTAAAATTTCATTGTGAGAGTGTACCGCGAGCTCAGCCGGGCTCGCGGTCGCGGGATTTGACCCTCGGGAACGGCGGTCGGCCCCCCGTTGTCTCTCCCACGCGCCGAATCTGTTGATCCAAGTCCACTCCAAGTCCATATTGCGCGGCCAGGGCACAAATAACAGGGCGACAGGCCCTCGGGCCGCGGTCAATGGCAGAAAACAACTTGCCGAACTACAACTATGTGCCGAGTTGTTGGGATGAGGGCCGGTGGCGGCGTGGCGGCGGGGAGCAGGGACGATAAAAGAGTTTATCAATGATCTTAGACATATTCGTTTGTTTTTTTTTTTTTTTTTTTTTCTTTTTCCGAAAACATTGAACGAAAGGCATTGAAAAAGGGCGACGACTGCGAGCTGTCGCTGCCGCTCTCCATCCGCGCGCTTTTTTTAAGCGGTACAGATGTGACGCCGTCCCGCCGCCGCCCGCTTCCAATAGGCGGCGCGCGGGTCGCGCCGCGGCGGGAATTTTAAACAGCGCGCGCGGACGAAAGCAGACTTTGTTTGGTGTTTCGTCGCCCCGTCCGCGACGCGGAACAATCAAGTATTTAACTCGGAGAGCCAAAGGGCAGCCTAACGCAGGCAAAGGGCGTTCACCAGAGACGGCTCGCGCACAAAGGGCACGTCTACAGTGGCGGAGCACAGTGGGCCAGGAGCGGTCAAAAACCCGGACGCGTTTTGAGCACCAGGGTCGCTAAATGGGACTCGAACCGAACGTGTGACCCCAGCAATGGATTGCTCTCCGAACGAGGAGTCCGTATTCGATTCGAGTCCTGTTTAGCGGCGCTGGAGCTCAAAACGCGTCTAGCGTATGGCCGCCTGCGCCCGTCGTTTGGCCCACTGTGCATACTCCCGCGACCCGGTGGCTCCTGCTGCGGCTCGTCGCGGGGATTTGCCTAACTAGCGGTGCCGGGGCAGGGTGTTGATGTTTGACGCGTCTCGCACGCATGGCTGGAGGCCAAAGTGGCACCCCGATCGCTGCAGGCGTCGCGGCGCCCGCCAAGCGCGTCCCACCGCGACGCACCTCCCCCAAAGTGGTGGCCGCCGCCCCAAAATGTTTACCCAAAGTGTCATTAGTTCGATAACGCGAGGGCGGCAGGGGCGGCAGCGCGCAGCGGCGCAGCGGTTCCGTCACAGATTCCCCCTGACGCGTACAAAGTTTAAGTAAAATTAACTAAAATTTAGTCGGAATCCTGCCGAGTGGGCGGTCTTTTGACTGAATTGCAGTCGAGTTTTTCATAGTCAAAAGAACTTGACTGAGAGTTTTATTTCAATTTTCCGGTTTGGACAGTGGCAGGTTTCCACCGTCTATGGAAAGTGGGTCATTTAACGCCGAATCCTTCACAATATTCTTTTCCAACAGTCCCTTTTAGCGCGCCCCCGGGGGCCCAGTGCGTGCTGCGGCCGTTTCCTCTCGCCACATCCGATCGGCGAGGCGGCACGTTCGCTCGCCATGAGAATGAGGCATCACTTCTGCCGGAAGGGGCTGCACTGGAAAAAAAAATGCCGTACTTCACACCCACCATACGGACTGCTCCGTCGTGAGCCTCGGCAGGTGCACTACTTGCAGACTGAATCCGAGAGGCGGTGCGAGAGAGACAGCCTACTGGCTTGTCCAGTGGTCCAGCGCCGGGACTCCAGGGAACCTGGCTGTGACACGGCGAGTCACGTGACGTAGGGCCTCCTGGTTAAGCAGTGTCCGAGCCCGGGCGGCCGGCTCGGCCCACGGGTGTCACTCTGTTCCGCTCTGTGTCACTCAGTGGGTGTCCCTCGAGGAGGCGGACTGCCCCACACTCAGCTTGGAGAAGAAGAGCTGTCAGAAGTGAGGCCCAGGCGCACAGCGGGCTATAGAAGACCGGCGCTGGCCGCCAAAACTCTAGACTTGTTTTTTGACCGCCTGTCTTCTGGCCCACCGGGAGCGCCACAGACGCCGACCGCCCCCTTCCTCCCGAATTGCCCCGGCCGGCAGTTCAATGCATGCTGATGCGGTGGCGCCGCTGGCCGCGGACTCAAACGATAAGTGTCTTTGGTGTCTCGAAACGAAAAACGGGGTCAAAGCGTCAAAGGCGGCTGCCTCCTCGAGACCTCTCCCCGACGACCCCCCGGCCTGGAGGCTAGCACTCTGAACCGTGCTTCCGTCGCTCTGTCTCTCTCGCACGCATGGGGCGTTCCGCGGGGGTGCGAGAGAGACAGAGCGATGACTCTCGGGTTCAGCGTGCTGGCCCTCGGCTCGGCCCGGCGACGTGATGGAAATGCCCCTATGAATCGGACGGGCCCCCTTTGACAAGGGCATCGGCCTATCTGAATTGTAAATGCCGATCTGGTGAGCGGCACGATTTTTTCCGGTTTTTTGACTCTGTTGCTCCACGAGACCACTAGAATGCAACAGCGGCGGTGCGAGAGCGACAGACTGACAGAGCACAGTTCGAAATTAAACACTGCACAGTGGGCCGTAGAAGACCGTTGAGGCGGCCAGAATTCTAGACGCGATCATGTTTAACTAAAAATAAATTTAAAAAAATGGAACTCTACACCCCCTCCCCAGTCTTAATGGGGAGGCCTCCTGCTTTACTTCGGTGTTCGGGATGGGAACCGGTGCTATCAGGTAACTGGGGTTAATCCGATCCAGCGACTTCGATATCGTACGCCGGGGGACCCAGTAGGACCCGAGGACGCCGACACGCCTCAAACATGGGCAGAGTAGAGTAAGGCAGAGACGATAGAGAGACAGAGAAAGAAAGAAAGAAAGAGAGTAGTTTTGGGAGCTTTTGTTTGCGCAGGCTGGTCGGTACCCAAATGGTACACCCGCTGTCCGGCGCTCCCAGACCCGAACATGCAGTCAGTGGGCCAGCTTCAAAGGACTTATCAACTCCATCCGACGAATCGAAATGGACCCACTCGCGACCAATTTCGAGTGGCTGGCTCGATCGGGGATCGAACCAGTGCCGAGGCCAATCCGCCGGAGCGGACTGCTTTTTAGACACCCGGGTGTAATGGCCTGGATTGAGCCTAGACCACTACACCACCCTGACTTGCACGTCTGCCGAGTGTTGGACGACGGGTTTGAGTCGCAGTGGGAGGAAGCCAGTCGAAAAATGAAAGGAAATTTGGGGATTCGATCCCCGGACCTTCGGGTCGGGGTCGGACGCCTTTACGCCCTCAGCCACAACGGCTCATGTCGGATGCCGATTGAAGCGGGCTCTTGACGCGACAATGAGCAGCGGTCAGAGATAAAAGGTGTGAAGTAATAAGATTTGAACCGCCGATCCTCGTATCGAGAAACCGGCGCGTCGACACCTCCAGCCACCACGGCACATGATGGTTACTGCGCATTGCTGTAGGTTCAGCGCACTGGGGAGGGCAGTGAAAAATAATAAATGTTGGAAGTTGAACCCGGGAACCTGCGGCCCACTGTGCAGTGCCGCGCGGAAGCTTTGTAATCCCATCGAGTCCGGCTTGCCGCGGGGCATCATTGTCATATTTGACGGTGGCGTGCCGCTGGCGCTGGGAGGGCGCACACATGCCGCGATAAAGGGCCACGAATCGGGACTCCGCGGGGACACACACGCGGCGCGAAAAAAAAAGAGTGGGGGGGTAAAAGAATTTTGAATGAAACAGTCAGCCCTGCCTTCCGGCTACAGACAGATCCCGAGAGTCGCGCTATGGCGTGTCTCTGTCACTCTCACGCCCGAAGGAGTAGGCACTCTCGAAACGAGTGACCCGATTAATACGCTATTACGCTCTATTGGGCCTCTAAATTACCGAAATTTGCGTGAAAAAAATTCCCAAAACTACCCGCCAACAGGCCAAAAATTTTTTAAAAAAAAAAAAACAGGCAAAATCCTGACAATTTCGGCTATTACGCTACTATTACGCGGACTATCACGCGCACTATTACGGATTGAGCGACCCGACTATAACACGAGTGCACAACCCCTCGCACACGCCTATACGGGGCGCCTTCTGAGTGCGAGAGAGAGACAGAGCGACGCGAAGATCGGCGGCACTGCCGGCTGGGCGAGCAATCAGGCGGCAAACACTATCGCTGCTGCGACACGCGCGGACACACGTTGCCCCGCCGTGCGAGTGAATCCCGGGATGCGCGATTATGACGCCGATAGTGCAATGATAAGCCGAGCGTGATAAGCCGCGCTAGCGGTAACGCCGCGATAACCGAATCCTTCCAGCGTTCCAGCGTCGCGTGTGGCGACATTTTACGCTGCTCGCCGTGGCGGCGTTGCTATAGAACGAAGACAAATTGTTTCGTCGCCAGCCGCACCGCCCCGCCCCCTCGGTTCGCCCCGTCCTCGTCGGGAGGCCCCACGAGTGCGAGCGAGACAGACTATGGGAAACTCATCACCGGACCGGCAGGGCCAGGCGAACCAGGCTTGGAATAACCAGGCGGGCCGTCGATGCAGGTGAGATCCAGTTAAGAGCGGAAGCCAATCATCGCAAAGAAGGCTGCTGCGACATTCACGGGGCAGCGGAAAATCTACAGGAGGAAAATTGGAAAATAAACACCCCCCCGCCCCCCCCCCCAAAAAAAAGAGAAAAAAAAGCAGTGCTCTCTCGCGGTTCCCCCGATGTTGCCGTTTAGCTCTGAGGAGTCCCGGGCTCCGCTGGCGCACACGGGGCCAGAAGACCATTGGACCGGTCAAAATCCCGGACGCGTTTTGAGCTCCAGAGTCGCTGAATGGGACTCGAACCGAGCGTGTGACCCCACCGATGGATGAGGAGTCCCGGCATCCGCTGGCGGAGACTCACCTGTGAGGCTGGTGAGTCTGGAGAGTGAGGCTGGTGAAGCTGGTGCTCCGGCGCGGGGCGCTGGTGAGCTGATGACGCGCTGGAGGTTTGTAATGGACCGGGCGGGCTCACGCGGCTCTTATATGCGTTCAGCCGCGCCCGAGAGGGGGTGCTCCGGGGTGGGGGGGTGGGGGGTGGGGGAGGGGGTGAGGCTGCGTGGGCGGATACTGGTGGGGGAGACCAGGGTGGGCAGGACATCCAACAAGTTCTCCACGCGGCGCATCGCACCGTTAGCCCACAACAAACTTTTTCCTGGACAGGCGCGATCGTCGTGTCGTTATTGTTGTTCCCATCCATGATTGTTATTGCGATTGCTATATTGCTGTGTTGGATTCTTTGACTTTGTTATTGGGCGCAACTTTCCGGACGCTCCTTGAGAGGGGGAGTCTGGTCTCGGCGCGTGGGGTGAAAAACCGGCGCATTATTGCCACACATCAACAGAAACAACAATGAAAGCATCGAAGCTCCCCACCCCCTTTCTCCAGGTGTGTGTGTGTATGTGTGTGTGTGTGTGGGAGGGACGTTGGTAATTCGTGTTTCCGGCTTATGTGCACTTCCAGTAATTCACCGCAAATCCACTGCAGGCAACTGTCGTAACTGCGCGAGCGGCACCACAAGGCTCTTTATTAGCCGAGATAGATAATAGAACCTATTGCCAAAGTGATGCCGCGAGGGGGGCGATTGCCACGAAAGCTGCGCCGAGGCCGTGTCAAGGTCGTGCCAAGGCCGTGCCAAGGCCGTGTCAAGGCCGTGCCAAGGCCGTGCCAAGGCCGTGCCAAGGCCGTGTCAAGGCCGTGCCAAGGCCGTGTCAAGGCCGTGCCAAGGCCGTGCCAAGGCCCCGTGGCCGTGACGAGGCATCACCAATGCATCGGGCCGCAGTGAGTGGGCGCAGCAGGGGACGCACGACGGCAGCGCCTGTGAATCGGAGGGCAGGCAACCCGCGGTACTCGTCTGTTCGACGGGCCAACCGTCTGTCGTCTGACTGTCCGTCCGTCTGTCTGTCTGTCTGTCTGTCTTCTGTTGTCTCTGAGCGCGTGGTCGCTGGAGGGAGGGCCGCGGCCGGCCAACCTGTTGAACCTCAAGCGCCGTGGTGGCCCTGTTGATTTACAGCGTTCGCGCCGCAGTGAACTGGTTCCGAGAGTCATTTTCGTCGCTCTCTCTCTCTCTCTCTCTCTCCCCACGAGTGCGGGAGAGACAGGGCGACGACGAAAAGGACTCTCTGCAGTATTCGGTTCCTGCGATTGTAGCTACGCGTCGCCTGCAATGTCGACGTCCTGTGAGGGGACTGAAAGGGACTGGAGGACCTTGAAGGGACTCGGGCCGGAGCGCGGCGCGGCGCCCGCGTATTCTATTGTGCAGGAGCACGCCTCGGTTCGCACAGTAAATGCAATACTCCGTTCCAAAAAAAAAAACAAAAAAAAAAAAAACAGCCTTAATATTTTTGATTTTGGTGACGTGTATCGAGCTTTTGAAACCAGAGTGGATCTAAACGGAAGCAGCTCAGAGGCTGTTTCGCAACTAAACTAGCGGAAAAATCGAAGAAAGACAAGAGGAGCTGTCAGGGAATTCCAGGTGTTTTCGCGGCCTTTCAGAACTGAGCGACGTCTGGGAAGGGGCCGTGGTTGTCGGCGCGGGATGCGGACATCTGCATAAACTGTCTGTCAGGATGAGGAAGAAGGCGCTGGAGGAGGGAAGAACGGCACCGAGATTCGGATCCCGGGGGACGCCAAGAAGTGCCAGGAGTTGGCGCGGAGTTGGCCGAGCGTCGCCGCACGTGTCTGCTTGATGCGAAGTCCCCACCGGCACCCCGCCCCGCCCCGCCCCGCCACACCCTTTCATGCTGGGCGCCGGGCGTGGCCTGCCCCGGCGTGATCGCGAGGGACGGCCCGGAGATACCCCGCGGGCCCGGAAGGCCCCTCGGCCGCGGCGTGTCGCCGCGCTCATCAGCGCGCCGCTAACCGCGATGCAGGAGGGTGCATCATGAGGTGGACGCCGGTGGACGCGCTGATCGGGACGGCCGAGCGGCAGCAAGGGCACGGCCAGACACACAACGCGGGAAAAATAAAACGCAGTTTGGTGTTACTTTTGTTTCTCTCCTTTTGACAGGGCAGACGTTTCCTTGACCGGCAACATGTCTTTGTGACGAACGAAGCATGAGGGCAAGCAAGTGGGTGGACGGACAGCCTTTGGGCAGAGTCTTGTGCGCAGAAAGGGGAGCAAACATGCCGGCAGAGAAAAAAAGAAAGTGGGGGAGGGAGGGAGGGAGGGAGGGAGGGAGAACCAACGGGCGCGGCAGTTTAGCAGTTATGAGGTGCACCCCCGTGGAGTGGTGACTCTCTGCAAAGCTCGGCTTGGGCTTTATGTCCTGCCCCCCTCCCCCCGACCTTTCGTTCTCATACCACGCACTACCTCCTAGCCCGTCTCGCGTTCATTCTGGAGAGAAGATGACGTTAAAAACGATCTGGTTAGTGGCGATGTTCAGCGTCGTGCTGCCGGCATCGTGATGCATAATGCAAAGGGATGGGTGTCGTCGCGATCGGGTCGCGGACGCAGTGAGCTAAAGTGATATCTCATCCATATCCATCCCTTTCTATGAAAAACAAAAACAAAATTGAAAGAAATTGCAATGCGGCTACGTGATTTCGAAATTCGAAATATCCCGCATGGTAAATTTATTGGACGGAAACAGAAAGGCTCATTTTACTAGAACTACCAAAAACAAAATAAATAAATAAACAAGAAACAAACACATGTACACATGAATTTACAGCAACTGACTAGAAATCACACTCATTGATCGCCCAACAGGGAAGGATAGATAATTACTATAACAGAATAACTAAGATACATTTAGATAATTACTAGATGAGAATAACCAGGTAATAACTGGCAAATAACTAGAATAGAATAAGTAGATAATTAATAGAATTGCATACATCTTTGGTCCCGCTCAACCAGCTCAGCGAAGCAGAGTAGGTCGTCCTATTATCATCCAAAAGAAAATAAACAAGTATTCTTTACATATGTAGTGAATAAATAATCAATTACACTTCTCAATGTGGCAATGCGTTGATGTCATAGTAAAAATGCAGGCAACATCAAGAGACCGAGTCAAAACAACCCCTGTCCTCAAAAAAAAAAAAAACGATAATACATTACTTCTTGCCTAAACGACTTTCCAAGCTGACCATATGTGCAGTCCTTTGCGCTCGGAGTGTCGCCGCGGCTCGAGTCCCTAGTCCAGCTGCAGGTCCAGGTAGCGGCGCAGGGCGTGCGGCACGTTGAGGGCCTCGATGCCCCTGGGGAGCCCCCAGGCGAGGTGCAGCTGGTGCCGCACGGCGCAGCGCGACAGGTGCTTCAGCTCCGGGGGCGTCACCCCGAGGCGGCAGAGCGGCACCAGGGGCGCGCCGTCGTGGTCCGCCAGGCCGAGGATGACGTCAGGGCAGTGGCGGAGCAGCGCCGAGTCCGCCGCCGAGGGCACGACGCGCAGCAGCAGGCGCAGGCACGCCAGCGTCTCCTCGGGGAAGGGCTCGCCCGGGAAGCGCTCCCGGAAGTCCAGCAGCTTGCTTAGGACCACGTCCACCGGCGTGGCGCGCGCGTCGTCCACGCTCTCGCTGTCCGGGAACTGGACGGTGGCGCCGTGGCGCAGCAGCAGCAGTAGCGTGTCCACCTTGGCCACGTCCAGCGCCATGGCGGCCGCGGTCAGCCCGCCGCACGCCCGCATCGCCACGTCGGCGAAGCGCCTTGGCCTGTCCTTGGCCTGCTTGCCGAGGCCGACGCCGAGGCCCTGCTTGGCCTGGAACACGAGGCGCTGCCCGTCCGCGTGCCGCAGGAAGAACTCCAGGGCCTGCAGGTTCTCCTCGCGGTCCGCGAACTCGCTCTTCCACCCCGACAGGAGGTGCGACACCTGTGGGAAGCGGGACGGTGGAGGTTGTCAAGAGGTTCTCCAGCGACGAGCACCAGCATGGCACAGTGGGCCTAACCCGGTGACGTCACGCGCTGCACGTGCTCGCGGCGGTGTCGGTTGCCCTTCCGGCTCGTCCGTCCGTCCTCTAGCGGACACAGCCCCCCTCAGGGCGGCCCGCGGGGGTGGAGCCGTGGGGAAACCCTACCAACTGCTAAGCCGCTGCCGTGCTGTGCCGTCTGCCTACCGCCACTGCGTTACTCCGCTCACAAATATTCTGTTTTCTTTTTCCACACACCAGCGAGCACGATGCTACCGGTTCCCTGGCGAGCGACGGCAAAGGATCGCTCGGCTGAGCCTGACTAGCCTAACCTTGGAGTAGGGCATTTTAAATGCCCTACTCCAAGGCCTGACCACTGTCGAGTCCTCGCAAGGCTGCAGCAGACTAGCTGCCGCCGGCGCCGCGCCGTGCCGTCGTCGCCAAAGCCGCCTGTGAGCGCGGCGTCCACCGCCCACGCATCCGGGACCCTCGTCACGGAGCCGACAGCGAGTTGTCGCGACCACAGCAGATGAAGCTCACGCTACACGCTACTCACCCTGGTGCCCACGATGGCGCCCACGGTGAGGCGCTCGAACGTGTCCTCGCACGCGTGCAGGTCGCGCAGCAGGCGTGTCACGGTGTGGCTGTCCTTCAGCTCCCAGTCGTAGGCCAGCTTGGCCACCACGTACAGGATGTCGTGGAACTTGCCCTTGAGGCAGACGTTGCCGTTGGCGTCCCTCGTGGCCGCGTGGTAGCGCAGCGCCGCGCACACCGTGCGTCCGACGGCCTCCTGCGCCGTCACCTTCATCAAGAGCATCAACGTGTCAACGCGTCAAACCCCCGTCTGCAGGTTCAAATCCTGGCAACGCCGCGACACAAAAAAAAAAAAAAAAAAAAAAAAAAAAAAAAAAAAAAAAAAATCGTCCGCGAGAGCTCTGCCACTGCCAAGTCAGTCCCCCGACGACGCTCACCTGCTCTGCGCCCACGCACCCCACGATGACCGTCCCGAAGTAGTCGCACAGCTCCTCGCGCTTGTACCGCGACACCAGTGCGCCCCGCGGCAGCTTGGAGAACACCTTCTCGAAGAACACGTCCAGGATGGTGTCCATAGCCATGGCGAGCGGCCGGTCTGGCTTCGGCCGAGGCTGCTCAGGTGCCCAGGCCCACAGCTATGATGACGGCGTCCCCGAGGCCCGGACGGCCCGGACGGCCCGGACCCAGCAGCACGCCGCCGACGGAGTCCTGGACAAGCTGGGCAGGCGCTGCATGGCGGCGGGCGGCTGGCGGTGCAGGCCAGCCAACCCTACGATGCACCTGGCCTGTGCCGACTAGACGGGACAGCGCTGCCGATGCCACTACGCCAGTGCATTGTTGAAGGGGAGAAGAGGGGGGTGTATTTGTAGGTCTTCCCTCGCCCGGGCACGTGACTCTGAGCTGAGGGCGGCGGCGGCGCTCCCCACTTGGTCTCTTAGCGCGCGCTGTGCGGTGGAGCGGTGGCACTGTTACGCAACTCACGGCAGGAAAGATATTGAACAAGTTTTTTTGGGAAGTAGTGTGTCTGATCGCGCGTCGTCTGCGGACTGTGTCAAATAAAAACGAAAAGAATCTCTGTTTGTACCAATCGGTCACTTTATTTCGACATGCAGATCAGTTAGACTCGCACCGAATTTTTGATCTTTCTTGAAATGTAGTGAATAAAAATGCAGTAGTATGGGACAAGAACGAATAAAACTCTGAAATAATTTACCCTTTGCGGAAATCAGATGCTTCAATAAATACACTATCACGCTCCATGGGCACATGTTTCTAGCCCAGACTCTTGTGAAAAAATTAATGTCTGTCCAGCAGACATGTTGTAATAAACTACGGTCTAGTTTCCATCTCAAATCTATGTACACCGTTATGTCCACTTAAAAAATATACGCATGAACGTCTAAAATGTCGATTCCTCATCCCAGACATTTACACTATACGTTGAAAATCACAATGTACAACATCGAGGAGAACACAAAACAACTCGTCGTAATTAAACATACATAAAAACAATCGAGATGACAAAAAAAGGGTAGAATTCCGTTATCTTTTTCGTGCTTCGCCAACTAATAATTACACTATCTTACATCACAAAGTCAGGTTTATATGGTGGGCGCTAAGGAGGACCATGATTATTCTGGGTCGGGCGCGGTTTTGGCGTAGCCTAACTTCTGCAGCACCATCTTGATCTCCCTGTACACTGTGGGGTCCTCGATGGTGCCGGGAATCTGCAATCAGAAGGTCACGTTTACAGCCACCGCGAGAATGCGCGAGGTAGATGGGTGTGGCATCGTCGTGACCCACCTTGACGAACTTGTTCCTGGCGAGGTCGGCGATAGACTTCCTCGCCGTCTTCCCCGACCGGGTGCGGGGCAGCCCCCGCACGGCGGCGGACAGCTTGAAGGCGGCTATGGGGCCGATCAGCTCCCGGATCATGCTGACCAGCTCGCGAGAGATCTCCGATGCCTTCTTCTGCGACCCTGCAACCGGCCGGCAAGACAGCTTGTTGGTTCACTCAGTTATTTTACCAAGTTGTGTCCGATATTGCGAAGGAAATGGCGCAAGCAACGAACGAACGTCATTCTTCCTCGAGTCACGAGGGCGTTCCTTTGATCCTTACAATGAAAATCCCAAAAATCCTCGTGTCATGCAGAAATTTTCCTTTGTGTTAAGCTTGGGCGGAATTAATGGTATAGTTTAAATAGCTAAAATTTCGTTGTAAGACATCTTGAGAGTACTTGGAAAGGCGCGCCTCCTTAAGATGGGGACACGGTTCCGGTCCAGCCTCGAGACGCTCACCTTGCCTCATGATGAACAGACACAGTGGGACCTCTCCCCGCGTGGGCTCGGGCACGCCCACCACGGCGCAGTCGATGACGTCAGGGTGGGCCATGACCACGTCCTCGAGCGCTGACGTAGACAGGCGGTGCCCTGAGACGTTGATGACGTCATCATCTCTCGCCGTCACGTACACGTAGCCGTACTCGTCGCGGAACCCGGCGTCCATCGTATCGTAAAAGCCCTGTCACCGGAAAATTTGAATTCGACACAGTTCCCATGCACTAGAAAGTTTCTTGCAGAAACTGACGATGAATACACAGCTAATGAAAGCCTGACTGGCACTCACTGGGTATTTGGAGAAGTATACGCTCTTGAACCGGTCGTCCGCCTTGTACAGGGTGCACATGGTCCCCGGCGGCATAGGCAGCTTCACCACGATCCTGCCCAGCTCCTGAGGCGACGCCTCCTCGCCGTCTGCCCGGAGCACCCGCACTGCAACGCGCCAAGCGTGTAAATGTATTCGAGAAATCGAAATGAAAAAAATGCGCGTGTATTCGATTTCTCTGAACTCACCGTCGTACCCCGGGAAGGGCATCCCCGCTGAGTATTTGGGGGGTTTGGTACTGTGGTTGAGTCCGACGCACGACGCGGTGATGGCGTGGCCTGTCTCCGTCTGCCACCAGTGGTTGAGAATAGGAACCTAGAAAGAGGGAAATTCCAGCCCTCTTCATCACTATCATCATCACCAGCATGCAATAGGTTCTATACTCACTTTGAAGACAGATTCCGCCCACTGGAGTGTCTCCTGATCACAGTGTTCTCCAGCGACGAAAACGTTTTTTAATCTGCAACAAGAATGTCAAACTTCATCCGAGCCCGTGTGTTGTCCAAAGTTAGGCTGTTTGACGGTACTTACGACTTGGTGGAGTATTTTCTGCCCAGTTTCACCATGGGGTCGGCTCTCCGGATCAATCTCATCGTGGTGGGGGCGGTGAACATGGCGTTGACTTGGTGCTCTTGGATTATCCTGCAGGCAAACCGGCCTCCATTGTAGCTTCAAAGACAACCAGTTTGCTCAAACTACTTGGTAAGTGCAGTGAAGCAGAGAGCTTGCCTGAAGTACTGGCCCGCGTCGGGGGTGCGGTCCGGCTTGCCCTCGTACATGACGGACGTGAGGCCGGCCAGCAGCGGGCCGTAGCAGATGTACGAGTGGCCCACGACCCAGCCCATGTCGGACGCCGTCCACCACACGTCGCCCGACTTCATGCCGTAGATCGTCTTCATGGTCCAGCACAGCGTGGCGAGGTGGCCGCCCGTCGGCCGGAGGATGCCTTTCGGCTGATCTGCATGAACCACGAGAGGAAGTCGGTACACTCTTCAAGTCTTGCGAAGACAGTTGAACAAGACTGCGCCACTGCGACGCCGCTTCGAACCTGTGGTCCCTGAGGTGTATAGGATGTACAGGGGCCAGTTGGCCTCGACGGGCACGCAGGAGTGCGGGGCGGCCGTGGCCAGCACTTCGTTCCAGTCGAGGTCCAGGCCTGGGATGAGCTCGGCCTCGAACACGTTCCGCCGCTGGAAGATGATGCAGTGGTCGGGCTTCACCTTGGAGGCTGCCACGGCCTCGTTCACAATGTCTTTGTACCTACAGCGAGTGTTTCCATCAAATACAATTAAAATAAAAAAATAAAAGCATTCACATGAAAAAGATTGTTGTTTTTGTTCTGTTGTTGTTTAATGGAGGCTTACCGCACGACCTTGTGGGGCTCCACCCCACAGCTGGCCGCTATGATTACTTTAGGTTCGGCGTGCTCGATCCGCGTGCGGAGTTCCCGCGCCGCAAAACCTGAAAAAGGCGCGAAAACTTTGCTCAGCGAGCGTGGCTAGAGACCCTCCCGTCTGCAGCTCAAAACGCGTCTTGAGTTTTGGCTACCTGCGCCTGCCCCACTGTGCACTCCCGCACTCACCTCCAAACACGACCGAGTGGATGGCGCCGAGGCGGACGGTGGCCAGCATGGCGATGATGGTCTCGGGGATGAGCGGCATGTAGATGAGCACCCTGTCGCCCTTCGTGACCCCGAGGGCAGCAAGGGCGCCGGCCAGCCGTGACGCCTGAAGCGTAAGGGCGCGGGTTCGAATACTGGTCGGTGGCGGCACGCGCCGGATTTTCTCACAATTTTTTTTGTTGCCTTTCGTTCTCATACTTGATCCTGCAGCTCGCCGTAGGTGACTTTCCTGGTGGTGTTGGTGACAGGGCTGGCGTGGATGAGGGCGACCTTGTCCTTGTGGCCCGCCTCCACGTGCCTGTCCACGGCGTTGTAGCACGCGTTCAGCTCTCCGCCGACAAACCTGGCGGCGAGGAGTCAGTTAGGAAGGGCCGCACCGCACGCCGCGCCGCCCAGACGGCCACCCCTGCTCACCATTTGGTGAAGGGCCGGTTCGAGTCGTCGATCACTCTGTCCCACCGCTTGGTCCACACCACCTCCTCGGCCACCTCCCCCCAGAACGTCTCGGGGTCGTCGATGGACCGGTGGAAAGTCTCTTCGTACGTCGCGCTGTAGAACGGGTTGTGTTTCACTATCAAGTCTGTCGGCAGGAAAAACAAATCTTTTAAAGACAAGTCGACAGTCGGCCCAACACCGCGGTGTGACTAATGCGATGCAGTGCGTCACCGCCCCCCTCCCCCTCTCGCACACGCTACACTACTTTTATTCAGGGGCGCCAACAGTTGACATCGTTTGACCGCCTTCCGGTTGGCCCGGATACGAGCGAAGCAAGCGACGGCAATCGGCCGTTGCAGTCGGCGGATGCAATTTCGCGGGTGCAAACGACCGGTGCAATCCGGCAGCAACGCGTCGCAGTCCCTTTGACCGAGAGTGCGTGCCGTGGGAGAGTTTACTAGTCATGCATGCGCATTGAATTGCTGCTTTGCGAAGGATTACCCGATGCCTGAGAGCTGCAAGATGGGGTATCGGCTGTCAAACCCAGCGCACGCGCAGACGCACGACCACACCCCTCTGACGCACACACACGCACACAATCACAGACAGACAGACAGACAGACAGACGGACACATAGATAGACACGTGCGCGCGAAAGAACGCGTAGCGCCGTAAGAATCAATTTGCTTGTCTATTGCTCTTGGCTGCGCTCATTAAGCAGGCGTTCACCCGCTGCGTATGCAGATGCGCTTCTAGCGTCTTCTGCCGGCAGCGCGCGTCACTAGCAAGGAACTACCCCATTTTTCCCCCAAGAAAAAGTTTTGAAAAAATGTTTAACGAGAAATTTATATTGTCAGCAAATCTATGTTTGCTTTCAAAATTGCACATCCCATAACAACAGGTGATTCATTTGAGTCAATCGTTTTCGAAGTTTCAGTGTCCAAAGGTACGGGGCTGAAACTGAATCACCTCGTAGAATATAAACAACCTGCCGAATAAATTTGATATTTTGATCGAAAGCCAAAAAGACATTCATAATTCTCATGGAGTCGTTAGCCATATTTACCAAAAAATTAGTTAAAGTACGTTCTTCGAGTAGGCACATTGTGGCCCTGTGCAGTGCTGACCACGCCGCGCTATGATTGGCCTACTTTGTTTTCTGAGGCCTCCTCATTTCAATTTGTGATTAGTCCACGCCACATTTGAGGAAGCCCTCCACCCCCTCGACACGTTTTCCCTCTCTTCCTCATTGCCTCCGTTTCCATCCTGACGTGGCGTGGCACAGCCGGCAGTAACCTGCTCATCGCGCCCCACTGCTTTTCGCTTTGTCCACTTTGACCGCCTGCACTCCTTATTTGCCTCGGAATATTTCAATGTAAATTAAAAATTAGGGGGAGCGGCGACGCTATAAACCCAAACCCTCGACCCGTCGTCGCCAGAGTCAAGTGCCAGGCATTCAAGTCCAACGATTTAATCCAATCAGTAACGCGGGCGGGATTTAAAATTCTGATGCGATTCGAGACTTAAGGTGACAGGGGTTTTCGCTCACGCTTCCAACTTGCAGGACCCATATACTCTGTACATTTTTACAAGCAAGACTCTCGTTTTTTTTCACTATCCATTTAACTCTTACTTTATTTATTTCTTTATCTATTTGCCATCATCATTGACGTGGCTGCTGTCAGCTGCTGCCAGACCTGATTCCGTCAGGTGGCGCAGGGGAAGGGCTCGGCTTGTCTCTCACGCACTGCCGTGTGCGCCAGCGACAGAAGCGCGAAAACAGTGCGTCGAATATCACAGCAAATTTATTTCAGTTTTATAATTATGTTTTTTTTTGGAGAAAAAAAAATTGACGAAAATTGACAAGTTGTAAGAATTAGAGGTGCAGGCCGGAGTGCTATTTTGCCCCTCCCTCCACGCCGGCTCTGGATCGTCCATGTCAGCCTCTGGCTGGATCCGATGTCCACCCCAACGAGCGAGGGCGGCAGCTGCCGGCGGTGAGGTGCAGCCGGTGACGCTCACCTTGATCGTTGAGGTCGCAGAGGTCGCGGATGTCATCTCTGCGGGGGTACAGGAAGACCCCGTTGGCCTTGGCGCCGTCGTTCATCGGCACGATGTTGTTGGTGAGGTCCCCGTTGACGTGGTTGGGGCTGAACATGTCTTCCAGGACGGCGAGCTGCGCCGGCGCGACTTGCTGCTTCCTACACTCCCGGCACTGACTGTGTCCGCCGCGCGCGCACTCGCGAACAGGAAGAGGACGCACAGGTCGGCGGCACGTTCTCAGTCCTCGCGGGGCAGCACGTTCACGTCGTCGTCGGGGGCAGAGAGCCACTGGCGACCTGCGACGGGCCGCGGGGCCGCGGGCATGGGGGCCGTCCCCAGCCCGGCCGCCGAACGCCCCCGCGCCCCGCCACCGCGCGGCTCGCCCCGCGGTGGGCCGCGCAGGTCGCCCACGGGGTCGTCGGGGAGGTGTGCGGCACGGCGGGCACGGCCAGGCGGAGGCTGCAGCGATGCACCCCGACCGGGCCGTCGACGCCGAGCCGCCCGCTGCACTCAAGGCTGCACCCACCTGCACCCACCTGCACGCCGCAGGCAGGCCGCGCGATAAGGACCAGTGGGCCGGTTCCGAACGGCGCTCCGTCGCATTCGCTGCTGCCTGCAGCCATGCTGCAGCTGGACCCGCCGCGGCCGCCGGTGCGTTAGTCAGTCGGTCGGACGGCGGACGGCATGGCGGCCACGGGGACCTGGTGCGCGGCGCTGCTGGTGGTGGTCGTGCTGGCCGCGGCCGCGGAGGGGACGCGTCGCCCCTGGGTGTCGACCCAGGACCCTCGGCCGCATAAGGGTGAGTTCTCGGACTGTCGGCGCAAAGACGCTCTCGACCGCAGCGACAGTTCACGTGAGCTGGGCGTGTACAATGTGTGCAAGAAGTGGCAGACCCACTGACCGGGTCAAGCTCATTCAGACTCGGACTTTCCTAGGCGGTTACGATGTGAGGCAGAACTGCGACAGCACTAACCCAGTCCGGTTCGGGGATCGGCCTTGCACCAAATAGCCTTTCTCTTGCAAAAATTTACGTCATTATTTTTGAATTAAAGTAACCTTATAATCTTGTCTCCGGACGATGTTTTTAATTTGGGGTCTGGCGACCCTAGGCTAGGCGACCCCAAGTACCAAGCCGCGACCCCAAAATATTTTTCCGCGACCCAAAGTGGGGTCGCGACCCCAAGGTTGGGAACCGCTGTCCTAGGCAGACTGACCACGAGGCAGACACGACGCAGTCCAACTGATGACATCAAAGTAGATGGCTGACGCGAGCGCGGCCCCATGGAAAGCCACCGTGTTCTACCGGCTTCTACTTGCAGAGCGCTTTTCTTTTCTCTAAGGTTCTGCCCCTAACACTGAATCGGCTTGAAAAGCACATACATCACCCATATCCTTCCTGTGTAACTAACTGGATGGGGAACTTTCCTCGATTAGTCCCATTTCTAAAATTTAGCTTTTTATTTTTATTATTTTTTGCATGAAAATGAGGGTAAGCATCACACGCTTGAGAGAAAAAGCGCTACGTCGCGTCTTAAATACCAGTGTTACAGCACTAAAATTGTGTCCCGAGTGAACACTTTGTGCCCTAATGTGTGTAATGTGGTGGGTAATGAGAACACACTGTGTCACTGTGCGCAGGCAAGGGGCCGTGCGTCAAGGGGCCCGCGGCGTGCAGGAAGGTCTGCGCCGAGGAGGAGGGGGCCGGGGGCCACTGCAACCGGGAGGGCGTGTGCATCTGCAGCGGCCACTACAAGACAACGAGGGCGTCCACCACGGCCCCGGACACCACGGCCCCGGACACCACCCCGGAGCCGGACGGGGACAGGGACGCGCACGGGCCCACGCATCATCCCGCGTAAAATGACCAATAAAAACAGAATTTATTCTCAAAATTGCCGCACAAATGAGGACTTGAAAAGAAATTTTCTGGAGTTTCGCCAAGTCGGCTCAGACGGCAGCGTCCCTGAAACTGCGATGAAAATTGCAAGTTTTGAAATCACTGCCTCGATCACTGCCCACGTTGGCTTACAGCAACGAGTTTTGCAAAGATTTTTATTCAGAAATCGGGAACGCGAAACGAGATCTGACTCTGACTGACGTTGCAGGTCGCCAGAACATACGAGCACCGCACCGTTCGCCACTGCGTCCCCTACCGGCGGGACCAAGCTTCCTCCGACGCCCAGTCCGATGACGGTGACTCCTGCTCGTCCTGGAACGAAGGCGCTGCCGCCCACGCCTAGTCCGTCCAGACCGTCGCCGGCCTCTGCGACGCCCACCTCGTCCCCGACGACGCGGCACCGCGGGAGGAAGGCCTCGACCAGACCCTCTCCGTCGGCCCCGCACTCGACGACGCCTGCCTTCAAGCCGACTCCAGCAGAGTTCGATGAAGAATCCTAAACCTCACAACCCTAAAACCTAGACCCTTCCTAACCCACAACCCTAAACCCTACACGAAAAACCCGAAACCCTAAAAGCGGTTCGTGCACTCAGTTCCATAGAGGCAACCGTCCCCTGTTTTGGGGAGCAAAGCGCTGCAGAAAGCACGCGCAATCTTTCTGCCGCGCTCGCCGTTTTCGCAGAAAACGCCTGGCTATTGCCACCGAGTCGAAGCGAAGCCGGTGCCGGCGCGCCGAGTTTACGACTTGCAAGTGAGTTGCCTTGCCACAAACACGCCGAGCGGCGAGCCGCGTGAGCCGACGGCAGCCGATGGAGTGACGCGTTCGATCGGAACGACTGACTGACTAACCGGGCCGGACGTACTTCTCCTTCCCCGAAGCACGTAAGCAAAGTTACCACTATCACGAACAGTAAGACGGATTTAGAGTCCTAGCCTAGCAAGATGCATTAGTTTGTTTGTACTGCAATTATGTCAAATATAAAAATAAAAAGTTTTCCCCCATGCGGAAACCCATTTCACTATTATTTGGAGCTGCCGTTTCTCAGTCGGAATAATTCTGTGTTCATCTGACATAACAACGTATGTCATATGGGAAACCCTTAGTAGATACGCTGTTATATCAGATGACTACAGAATTCTGCGTGATGGTTCGGGCGGGCCGCCGGGGTGGGCCGAGCAGGCCGCCGCCTCTCATGTTTGCATAACGTGATGTCAGCGTGAACGCGCAGTGGTGCCGCGGCGACAGCCCAAGCACGCCGCGCTGCACCCGCTAACTAACCACGGCAGGATGGCGCGGGAAGTCCATCGCGGGGAAGGCAGGGCGCGTGGCGTATAAAAAGTTGCCTGTCTTCGGCGACGCGCCTGGATCGGGTGGCAGCACCGCAGCGCCTGCTGGCCTGCTGGGTCTCCTCGAGGCGGGAATGTCTTTCTTCCTGCACACTCGGGGGGCACTTGGCAGGGAGCCGCGTCGACTGCAAGTCTTGCGGCCGTAGGGTAGGACATGGCTGGCGCGGGCCTTGCAGTGAAGGCGGCGCGCTATTTAGTGTGCACTTGTGCAACGGTGTGCATTAGCAGATTAGCAGTGTGGCATTGTACAATACGGGGCGAGGCGGCCGAGGCGGCCGAGGCGCACACACATGCCATTAGGGCACCATTGGCACCAGACGTTCGGCCGCTCATTTGGAAGGCAATGGCAGCCCCCTCCCCTCCCCCTTTCCTCCCCCGTCGCCCCGCAGACGCCGCGCCCAGCCCCATCGGCGCGGACAATTTATTTCCATGCCCGACACCTTAAATGTTTGACCGTACAACAGACTGATTACGTCAGTCGTTGTCATCGCTCTGCCTCTCTCGCACCCGCGGGGCGCCCCGTATGCGTGCGAGAGAGACAGATCTCGAACGATTTTCAGTCTGCCGGCGCGCTGCGCCTCGCTGCGCGGGCGTGGACGTTGCGCTTGCCACGCGACGACACGCGATGCCTAGAGGGCCTCAGTAAACTGTCCTGTTCCTCTCCCAGCCACGTTCGGGGTGAGTGTCAGCCGGTACCAGTGAAAGTAATGCTCTGAGAGCAGCCGCGCTTCAAGCCCACGAGTCCTCCAGTCGTGCCGGTCATTCCCCGTCCCCAGCCCCGTCCCAGCCCCCACCCAGACGAGAGCTCCTCGAGAGGCAGGTATATTGCTTCGCGACCGCTCATCCCCCGCGTCCGCCAGCTTTAGCCCGCTCTCTGCGCCCCGAGGAGAAAAAAATGCGTCGGTCGCCCCACCACCGTCCTCGTCTCAGACTGGTCCGCGTTCTGTCGCTCTGTCTGTCTCTCTCTCTTGAATCAGTCAAGCGCCGTCATCTGGAGCATCTCGAACACTTGCACGGAAACGAACGAAGGCGGTTGCGGCTGGCGAAGGCGGCAACGCGGCAGTGTGGCAGCGCGGGGCTGCGGATGCGGTCCGGGGTCAGGTGGACTGCTGTCGAGGAGGCTATGGAGGGGGTTCGCCCGGCTGGCCGCACAGGGGCGGAAGTGGCCGGTCGAAACAATGGCGTATCGGAGACCTGTTCACACGGACGGCAAGGCCCGGCACACGGGGCAAGCCTGCACTGCACGCCGGTCGGTGTGGCGGACTGAGGGGGAGGGGGGGGGGGACCGGGCGGCAGGCAAGGTGGGCGACGCGCTGTGAATTTGTCCCCGCGTTGCGCGCGCGTATGTGTTAGTGTGGGTGCACGGCAAAAGGAACGCCTGGGATTCCAAGGCGGCGCCTGGAAAGTAGGCCCTTTTTCCCATGATGCGCCTGGGAATACCAGGCGTTACTTTTGCCGTGTGGTTCGTCAGTGTGTTTTAGCTTGGTCATCGGACTCGCAGTTTGTTTATCCGTCCGCCTTTTATCCGAATTTTCGCCCACCTTATGGGGTGTCGCAACACAGCTCAGTGCCGCAGCCCGGACGGCGCGCACTTCGTCAGCGAGACGCACGGTTATGCGCCGTGCGCCTCTGGAGCTGAGTCGGCCGGGGGGAGCGTCGGGAGGGCGCAGTGGGCCAGTAGACTGTATTTTGGAGCGTTACGTTATTATGAAATAGTGGAGGCAGTGGCGCTGAGGGAGGCGTCCAGGCGGCGTGCCGCCTCTGCCTCCACTTCCTTGTCGTAATATTGCCCGCCCGGACGCAGCCCGCCTGCCTCCACTGCCACGCCTCGCCTCGCCACGCCTCGCCACGCCACGCCGGCACAGCAGCGCGTCCACGCGAAAGCAACGCCCTGTGACATGCAGAAGCGCCCGGCACAATTCAGCACCCTCCCCGTCTCCATCAAGGTCACCAAATTTGAGGGCAGTGGGGAACAGGCCGAGCGGCTTCGGCTTATTTTATGGCGCTGTTTTAGGCTGTACTTGTGTAAACAGTGCGACGCACACTCGACGAAAGAAAGGGGGAAATCGGCAGAATAAGCAGCGAGATGCGTTCAGTAGAACAAAAACCTTTGAACAAGCACCCGCAGGTGCGGCACTCATGGGGCGTCCCCGATACGTGCGAGAGAGACAACGTGTCGTGGCGTCGCGGCCCGCCCTGCCGTCCTTCAGCTGTCCATATGTTTCCCGGGGCATCCCTGCGTGGACTCTCTGGCGACTGCGCGCACCAGCCTCGGCCGCGGGACTCCTTCTGATTGGTCGCCACGGCTCTGTGTGGGCGCCCCGCCCCGCCCCACCCCGCCCCCGCGAGCCAGCTCCGGATTCCCGTCCCCGCCGGGAGGGACGCAAACGCCGGACACAACCCGCGCGTCGCTCGCAGATCGCAAGGGTCCGTGACGTCATGGTGACGTCGTGCCCAGGCATTGAGATGGAAGTTAGGTGACGGGAAAATACTCTGGCACCCATGGAGAGAGAGAGAGAGAGAGGAGAGAGAGAGAGAAGAGAGAGAGAGAGAGAGAGAAAGAGAGAGAGAGAGAGAGAAGAGAGAGAGAGAAAAAGAGAAAGAGAGAGAGAGAGAGAGAGAGAGGAGAGAGAGAGAGAGAGAGAGAGAGAGAAAGAGAGAGAGCCTGTCGGGCGGGCGCGCGTGCGTTACGGGCGTGCCGCCTTGCCAGGGGCCCGGCGGCCGCCTCCCTCCAGTGTCCCCTTGTCCCCGCCGCCGTCACCGCCCACTTCAAAAGGCCGAAATGACGATGCCGCCACCAAAGTTGCAAAATGGCAATTTCCGGCTCCGGCAGCCCTGGTTGCGGCGGCGCAGCGCGGCGTGGACAGACATGGTCTTGATCGGCAAAACCGCCAAAACCCGAAGCCCAACGAAGGCTGTCCAAAGCACGGCGACGAGGGGAGCCGATAGACTCGGTCAACTTTTTGTCTCGGTAAATTCCGGCAGGCCTCAAAACCAAACTGGTTGAGAGGTGCATTGTCAGAGAGGGCACCAGAAAAGAAGAATGACTTAAAAACTATCCCTTTGGGCACCGCGTGTGCCCACATGGCCTGCATGGCCTCCCCGCGAGGAAGACGCCCCGCCCCTTCCCTCTACAGTCAATATACAATAATTGTTATTTACCACCCTCGGCGCAGTTTTGTTTAGTATTCAGGACTCGAGCAGTGGGCAGGGCGGGGTGGGGCGGCCGGCTCCCTTTGCCATTCTATTCTGCCCACGGCGGGAAAACAACGCCACGCTTGATTTGTCCGCCCGTCGCTGCAGCACTGCGCCGTCCCGCCCCACCCGGAGCACATCACATCCACCCGGGCCTCGTAGCTCGCCGCCACACAGAGCTGCCAGAAGACCGGCGGAGGCGGTCCAAATCCCGGGCAGAGTTTGAGATCTCCCATAAGTCGCTAAATGGGACTCTAACCGGAACGAGGAAATCCATTTGTGGGGTCACACGTTCGCTCAGAGTCCAACACAGCGACTCTGGAGCCTAATAACCCGTGCGGGATTTGGACCGCCTCCACCGGCCTTCTTCCCACATGTGCGCCGTACTGCCCCCCTCCCACCTCCAGAGATGAGGAAATGACCGCTGTGGCGTATCGCTGACCCCGTACTGCGTTCACTTGGCTACTAATTCATCCAGACCTGAGAGAAATTCGTCGGTAAAGTGAGTTTAGAGTGGCGAGAGGGCGTGGCGTGTCGGCCTGGCAGGGCTGTGCCGCTGTGCTTCAGAAAGGTAACTACGGTTTGGTTCGTTACGCGTTTCGCCACGAGGCAGAGGCTGAGGCAAAGGCGGCAGTTGGCCTAGGCGGCCGCGCCGGCCAAGACGCTGCGGGGCCCCCCCCCACCGCGGCAATGCCCCGGCTCCCGCCAGGCCCCCTGCAAGGTGCGGGCGGTGTGCCGGCGAGGCGATATGGAGTCCACCTTTCTGACCGGGGTCACCAAGGTCATCATCAGGGTCACCAGGATCAATCGGGTCACCAGG